>JAGDQP010015563.1:1490-42435 GCA_022664845.1 Lepisma saccharinum
AAAGAGAAATGTGGCACAAGCTAAATTTATTGGGTATTAAAGGAAAGAGAATAAAGCAACAAATTAGTAATAAATTCACGCCAGATGAGCTCAACAATCATTTCGCTAATATAAAACTTACAAATTCAGTCAAATTCAACTTATCTGATACAAATAACGCAAATCATCAAAATACTCTAAATGAATTTTCCTTTGAATGTATTGGCCCTGAAACAGTTAAAAAAGATATATACAGGATAAAATCATCTGCTGTAGGCAACGATCAAATTTCTATTCTTCTTATAAAAAGGATCCTACCATATATTATAAATCCAGTAACCAATATGTTCAATCTCAGCCTCATGTCTGGTACTTTCCCATCTGACTGGAAAATAGCACAAGTATTAGCATTCCCCAAAACTCAAAACGTATTAAATGTGGACGATTTTCGTCCGATCAGCATCCTTCCCGCCCACTCAAAGGCGCTTGAATACATTGTTAGCGACCAAATTCGGACACACCTAACAGAATAAAATTTAATGGATCCACTTCAATCGGGATTCCGCAAATATCACAGTACGGCTACTGGTCTAGCATGCATCACGGATGATATAAGGCTGGCACTAGATAAAAGAGAGATCACCTATCTTACGCTTCTAGATTTTTCTAAGGCATTTCAGTCAATTGACCACAAAATCTTACTGCGGAAATTATCTCATTTTTTTTATTTTTCCCAGGGAGCTGTTAGATGGGTGAAAAACTATTTGTGCGATAGGAAACAATTCGTAAGTATAGCTGGTAAAAATTCCTCACTGCGCTACCTAACTCATGGAGTACCCCTAGGAAGTGTCCTGGGACCACTTTTATTTTGTATGTATGTAATTGACCTCCCATATGTCCTCTCACACTGTTAATATCACTTGTACGCTGACGATTTCCAAATATACATTTCATGTCGCCCACAAAACCTAGAAAACATAATTTCCAAATTAAATGAGGATCTTCAAAAAATCAGCGAGTGGTCATCTAAAAACAGGTTAGTAATTAACCCAGTAAAATCTAAATGTATACGTATATCGTCCAACCAACTAGCTCAGTACATGCAAAACGATAATCTTCCAGCAGTATGTCAAAACCAGACTGTTATACCCTATCCTACGACAGTCAAAAACCTCGGTGTAATCCTAGACGAGCGACTAGAATGGAAACCACACATCAATGCAATGTGCAAGAAAGCATTCTCGTCCCTACACTCACTCACTAGACTTAAACATTTTTTGCCCACCCACATCAAATCAATTCTAGTTAAGTTACTGGTATCCCTCATCTGGAATATTGCGATGTGATTCTAACCAATCTCAAGGATGAACTAGCCAGGCGACTACAGCGCGTACAAAATGCCTGTCTTCGATCTATTTTCCATCTCAAGTACTCAGACCACCTGACTCCATCCTATAGACAATTGTCAATGCTAAAACTTAATGAAAGACGCAACTTACATAGACTAACACTTCTTTTCAAAATACTTCGCCTTCAGCAACCTTCTTACTTGCACGAACGGTTTCAGGCCCTTAGCTCCTACCACGATCGTAACACCAGGTCAAAGGAAAGCCAATTACTCTCGGTCCCTCATCACTCTTCTATTTCCTATTCCAAATCGTTCACTGTTTCCACCGTCCAAGCTTGGAATGATCTTCCGCCCGAAACACGACAACTACAGTCCATCTCAACGTTTAGGAAGTCGATTACAGACCTGCTTCATTTAAATTCGTAGTCTTTACACACTCGACGATGAAATAAACAGTAAAAGAAAGAAAGAAAGGATAAGAGTAAATGCACAGCTCTTTTTAAATATTCTGGTGTTATTTTTGTATATTTTTTAGTTATTTTTATTAGTAGTAGTATCATTATCGTTGTATATCCATATATATTATCAGCCTTAAATTGTAAACAGGCTTAAGTTTTCTGTAAAATGTTAACATGTGTAGGTGTGTAGGTGTGTGTGTGTGCGTGCTTTGTGTCTGTTTATACGTGTTTTTTTTCTTTGTGCAGTTATGTGTACTCATTTAGTGTTTATTATTTTTCTTAATAATTATCAAATTATACTAGTATTAATATTGATAGCTTATTTAGATTTTGTATGTACATGGTTGAGTGGAAGAGAAGGCATTTGTGGCCTTAACTCCGCCATGGAAAATAAGTCAATAATTAATTAATTAAATAAATAAATAAATATTTTACAATTTGAAATGCCATTCCCAGCAAACCGAATGATTTGCAATGTTGTGCCGTTCAACAGAAAAAAAGAACGATATCTTGAAATGAAGGAGAAATTAACAACGTTTTTCTTTGCAAATTCCTTTCAAATGCAATTGATTGTAACGTATTATATCGGCATTGGTCTCCTGAAACTGAGTGAAGCCCGGAAATACTCAGTCTGTATGGACGGCAGTAGGACTCAAACCTATATGCCTCCCCAGTGTCGAACTCGCGTACCTACCCAATGCTGATCCAAAGTCCGCGTCGATAGTGCCTTGGTTGTTCTTAGCGTCCCCGTGTAAACGCAAGTGAATACGGAAATATACAGTCTTTGGCCTATCCGTTTTTCTTAAATCTCAGTAACTACAAAACAGACAGAGATGAGCCATACATCATTGGGTTCCTCATGGTCTGAAACTTTGGGAACAACTATGACTAAATCTAAAACTGGTAGGTACTTTCCATAGCTTAGCATTATCTTTTGTAAAAAATGACGGTATGGTATTTTCTTTTTAAACGTTCATTTGATTTATACGGTGGCACTATGCTTTTTTAAACTATTCTGTAGCTTGTTTGATTACTTTTTCTTTTATTATGAAGTAATTATCTGCGTGCATTGCAACAGTGCGATTGCATATAGATGACCCAACTCTCTCCAGGGTCGGAGAGAGGAACAGTATGACCCGCATATCGTGAATGAGAACACCTGGTAACAGTCTAATGTTTTGTTTAGGGTCATAAGAAGGAAAGGTCATGTGAATGAAAAAAACGAAGTGAACTGTATTTGAAAGAAATGAGAAGCGAGGAGAACGAATGGTACAAGCAAGCTCGAGAACCAACAAACATGAGCTTACGTGGAATTTAAGCGAGTGACCGGTGTAAAAGCAAGGAAAAGGAAGAAGCCTTACATATTAGTAACTAGATAGGTTTCTTGCAAGCTTGGATAAAATATATTATATCGAGAAGACTGAGTGATTTAATCCATTCCAGACTGTCTGTGGTGACATACATTACATCGATCTTGAGAATGAAAAAGGTCAGAAGGAAGAGAAGAAAAGCATTGTGACAAAAGGGTCTGTTCGGATAAGGAGAATACGTGCCCATTGATCAACAAGAGTCCTTTGAAGTCACCCGGGTGGTGACGACCGTTTTGGTGTTCGGTTTCTACGTTGCTGTCAAGTACGATGAGGTCGTATGTATTGGGTAGTTACCACAGTTTAGCTTGTTGTCTGCTACGACTTTCCAGTCAACGGACATTGTTGTACATCCTGAGAAGTTAATGAGGTGTCATACTTGGCGGAAGAGTGTTCCTATTATAAATGAAAGGCTTGGAGGTAGTTCTGTGCTTTATTTACTTTTAAATTTGGGTCGCTGAGGTTCGTATGATGTATTGAATCGACGCAACACGTATTTGATTTTTTTTATTCTCATGATGGTGGAATGCCTTGTAGAAATGTAAATAATTCCTGACCATATCTCTTCAGAGGTCTGGAACCAGTAGCTCGTACTACCTTTCCGCAACCGACGGGCCGCGGGCGATCGATACTCTCCGAAGGCTCGGAACCAGTAGCTCATGTACATTGGTCCCCTCCTTAAGGGATAACCTCCCTGAGCGACTGTTTCTCCTCGAGAGGAACGGAACCCAGAGAGCGTGGTCTCTTACGTGGTATCCCCATCACTTCTCTTTATCCCCAGTGTGTCTTGCATGCCCACTGCGGTACGGAGGATAACAGCCGAATAGAACTGTTACAACGTACAATACCACAAGGAAACTTTAATTATGGCGAGTGACGTAGGCTGACGTGTAATTGTAAATTTACAAAGTTTCT
Organism: Lepisma saccharinum; assembly: GCA_022664845.1. NCBI lineage: Eukaryota > Metazoa > Arthropoda > Insecta > Zygentoma > Lepismatidae > Lepisma > Lepisma saccharinum. The sequence continues at coordinate 5,558 of JAGDQP010015563.1, forward strand.
TGTTCGCTTTATGCAGGTTGTAATTCTAGTAGAACACTAAATGAACCCTTGTTGTTCCAATATTTGTTGCCTTAAAATTGGGGGATTCAATCTGTATGGGTAATCTTCTCCGGGAACACATCTGAAAGAAACACTGTTTTGTCTATCCGTATCCTACAAGCCTTCAGTCACGTTCCAAGTATGGTCCTGAATATCAAATAATTTGGCCTTTTCCACTGCCAGAAAAATAAATAAGTGGGATCGATCCCACTGGCCGACCACCATGACTGAAGTTTTTTCAGGGGTTTTCCCCAGTCACACCAGGAAAATGCCGGAGTGGTATTTTCAACATAGGCCCTGGCCTACACCTTTCCGAATCCTTTCCCATCTCCTATCCCGGCCTGAGCCTTAGATGCCAAAAGGCCCCAAATAAATTCAATTCAGATTCAGAAAAATAAAATATACCAAACAATGTACAATTTGGTCGTGGCATACGTTCAAACGTGTGAATTTCGATGAGTACAAAACATATGAAATGAAAATAGAGAAAGCACTTACCTCTTTTGCAAAAAACTCACAAAATATCACCTTGTCATCTGTGGTGAAGTTGGAATCGCCTTTTATCCATTGTCTCAACAAGGCGCATCGAGTACCTTTTCCCTTCGGCATTCCTGCGTCTCCTTTCCAGCGACAAACGTTCACTAGTCTGTTCGGTGGAATGGTGTGCTCTTCAGATTAGGAAATTGGTAGGTATCACTGAATAATTCTTTTAGAATCATGTTTCTCCACCCCTTCTTGCTTTTGATAATCAGAACACGTTTTCCATTTTGACAAATCTGTTTTTCTCCTTCTATCGCATACTGAAGAATGACCCATTTACTCGTTGCAATATCTATGCATATCCGTCACCCCCTTCAAAAATCTTCTAAGTTAATTTTACCTGTTCGGTTAATTTTTGGCATTCAGCGAAGATATGACACTTGAGAACGCTGTTATCAGTTCTGAAAAAACTAGTTCGTTGTCTTGAAAATGCACCTGTTTAAATATAGGAACACTTTCTCTTTAGAGATATTCGGCACTCGTGAATAAAAAAATACCCTTTTTCTTCACCCTGTGTCGCGACATCTTCCCTGAGGCAACATAAACAAAGTCATCCCAAATAGCAATCCCGTCACTGGAACTTTTCCGTCTCAGAAAACAAACTCCGCCGTTCTTGAAATGTTGCTAAGCGCTGTAAACTTGCAGACTTGTGTATTTTTTCAGGACTTTGGAGAAAGATCTTTAAGTAAGCAGCAAATAGGCCCTTATCATAAAATAGGCGCTTAAACCCAAAATAGGCATTTATAAGCGCTATGAAACTTGATAATTCGTACGTATCTCACATGATCAGAACATATCAATTAAAAGTCTAGAATTCAGTTCACAGGAACAAAATATTCAAAATAGGGCAAATCCTATCTGTACTTATGTCACAGCCAATGAGAATTAAAGCCCGGCAATATGCTACTTATTATTTTATAAAAATGTATGCTAAGCTGTTTTCATTTCCAACATTATAAATTACTTATTCGATCGTCCCTTGTCCGGAGAATTTGAACTTTGATGAAATGAATAGATGATGGTTATGTTTCTGGAATAGATGAAATGTTGTCATCTCGATATATAACAACAGATGATGGTTATGCTATGTTTCAGAAAAAACTTCAATTAAAAATTGCGTTCCAAAATGAAACTTAGGGAAGTGTAAGAGAATGAGATAAAGTAATTTTGTGATTTTTTATTTTTTAAAAATTGTTTTGTTTAGAAATTATAATTTGAAAATTTTTGTGATTTTTTTTTAAAAGCTCTTTCGCTCGTATCATATTAAAACCTATTTCAGTAGGGTTAAAACGAGCCAAAGGTAAGCTCTCTAGAACAAAGGGTTACAGATATATAGCCATTTTTTTGTACGAAACTGTGTCAAAATATGGCAATTTTTTGAATTTTCAATTATTTTTATATCAAAAACTAGTGGCTCGATAAATCTAAAATTTTGGATTGTTTATATGCTCCACAGGTATAACTTATATACCAAATATCATTACAATAAGAAAAAGTGAGGTAGAAAAGGCGTGTTGAATAATTGACGTGAATGACTCTTGAGTATCTCATTAATTTTGAATTGCAATGAAATATTTTAGCTAAATACAGTATGTAGAAATTCACAACTTCTGTCATAACATGTACAAAATTACTGACTATTTAAAAAAGTTTGTTTTTGCATACCTTGTTTATAATCAAAATAATTAAATTTGTAGCGATTTCTGTAATAAAGTTGATGATGATTTAGGTAATCAATAGAGATACTCACCCCGGTCCCAGTCCCCAGAGCCCACCTGGGGCCCATTAATTTAAATGTTGACGTTTCTCACGACCTTTGAGGACCTTAAAGGTCCTTGGGATTGACCCTGAGACTTTTCTTAGCCCCGGTGCCCCCCCCCCCGTTTTCAGAACATCATGAGAAAATTTTTGATGACGTCGCCATTTTGATAATGAAAAAATATCTCAATTATTAAAAGTACATACGATATGACTCGACAATCTTCAACTACAAGAAAAAGCAATGAAATATCAATGGATAAGTATAATATATTTAAAAATCAAACTTGATTACAAATAAAATATTGACGGAATGAAAGAATTAGCCATACCTCGAACATAGAAGATATTCGGTAGAAATGAAGCGCGAGAATGGAAGAATACTTCTGCCAAGGCTTCCTATAATAGGGTTTCAACCAATGTATCGCCTTTTCGAAATTTATGTACGACACTTAATGCCTCCTTTTGAAATCATATGTAAAAATAACTCATTGCCTGGCAGTGGAAAAATAGATTCATTTAATTTTGAAGAGTATTTATTTATTATTTTTTTTTAGTCATAGCTTAAAATGTATTAATCTTTACACATAGATATTGTAATCCGTAAGATAACAAGCCATCCTTTAACTAATTGTTTAAATATTATTTTTTAAAACGGGCCCTTAATTGTTGAGCAGAAAGACGAACGGTGCTTGTTGTGTTGATGTATGGTCTAGGCTACGGTGGCTGAAGAAAATGGTTTGTTTTGAGTGTTTATGGGATGGCTAGCAAATGGTCTGCGGTTATATAATATGGGAAGCACGGCGCGGACATTACAGTTGATGGATGTGAAGTGTGGCGCATGGGAAGGGCGAAGCCGGAAGCATTTTCTTTTCAGTTCCATATGTGATGCTCCGCCACGGGTCTATGCAGGGAAAGAGTTGGTGAGAAATATTTAGTAATTGCGTTAACGTGTAGGTGACAATATCCTCTAAATAATTGGGGTAAAACTGTGGGAAAAATAGAAATACATGGGAGGTAAAGCTCGGTTATTCCGGCTACGTGTCGTGAGAACGGAAATAGTAATATTATATTTTAATGAACAAGATAAACGCTTCATGTGCAGGGTTAATAGTTCATTGGTAGAGGACAGGGCCCTGGGAAAGGTTTCAATTTCTTATGTGAACGGAAGTTATGACGGTGTTAGCGGCATTATACCAGATATTGTGATGAAACATAAGGTACTGTCTCGACATATGGTAATAGAAAAAAAGAGAAAAGAAGGTGAAATGAATCATGTGAACCTATGACATTTTCCCAGGGTAGGAGCCGGAAGTTGTAGAGAGGAAACATGGCAAGACAAACTTATATATACAAGCGTTAAACACATTGGAATATCAATTTCCAGTTGTGTCTCCTTGTTGAGAGTGTTATATCATTATTTTCGGGTGTTTTTGAGATAAAAAGAAGACAGATATGAAGGTAAGTTCATTAGAATTTTCTGTAACATCATATACATTTCTTTTCTGTATAAAGAGAATACTATCATTTTTTATATTGCAAAGTAATTGAATTTTAGTGTGTTATTAGTTTAGTGAGAAAGTCTAGAGCATTCCAACTATTAGTTTTCAGGTCTTTTCTCAGTGACACCCGTTGATTTCTAGTTATATCAGGCAAATATGGGAATGGTATCTTGAACTTCAGCCTTGGCCGACTTTAAAAAAAATGTTTTAGCAATCAAAGTCTGACTCGTCTAAATTCCATAAATAAAATCCAATTTTGTATATTTGTTGCTTCATTATTATGAGATATGTTGTGAACAGACAAACTCAGAATGTAGTCTTTGCGAAATTAAATTGGCGTGGCTCAATTATTTAGTAATTGACAAGTCGTACAAACAATCATTGATTGTGACCTCAGACGGACTTTTACAGTTATATAAAATAAATAACAGACCTATGGTTTTGAATATTCCACACAAAACAAATAGCGGCCGTATCTCTGTTGCTTGGGAAGTTGACGAAAACAACTGCATTGGCTGGTCATTTTGAGTACGATTTTCTTTTTTTCTTAGCCATTTAATGCTATTAACATAGCAATGGTGATACATATAGTATATAGATTCGAGCAGCCGCAGCTCAGTTCCTTTGTTTCGAAAGGTTTTTTGGAATGAATCTAATTACTAATGAGATTTATTTTATTTATACATAACAAATAATATAACGATGGTTACGTTACACAAATCCAAATGGTTGCAGTTCAGTTCGAAATACATAGAGTTGTCATGGAAGAGGTTAATTGTTGTTGTTGTTTTTTGTTGTATATTCAAAACAAATGACATAATCACATTGGCCCATGAAAAACAAACTTAATCATGGTCTCGTGCGTAGAACATTAGCTTTACTTTAGGGACCTTGAGATAAAGACTACTCATTAGATCGTGATTTAACATTATATTGATTTCTAGGTTGACCTAAACCTAAGTTACCTACAGGATAAAAGAAAATTTATTTTTATATGGGCCAGTCTAGTAACTTTGGACTTCGGCCCATCACGATTTGCCTTTAGCTGTTAAGTGTTAAAATCCACACACAGGCCCCTGCCGGAACCCGAACCCGGGACCTTCGGGCCGATAACCTACCGCCGCAGACCGCTCGGCCATCCGGTCGGCGTTGCCTAAAGGACATAATTACAAACTACATTGCATACAAACTTTTACTAAAGAGTTTCCATGATAGTCTGAAACAACGAAATGTATATTAAGACGGTAGTAAACAGGGATGGACGCAGAGAGGCCGTGGTGCCCCCTTCCCTTTTCGTTTCGGCTATAATATCAGAGGAAATTGTCAAGTATTCAGAGTAACTCTATATAACACACAGCTCATTGGAAACTAAATATAAAACCATATTTTTATGTTTGCAAGCAGAACTGGCCAGGGCTGGATTGATCCATTCAGGGTGCCCCTGTTTTACAGGGGCTAATTTTTTATAAAACTTGGTTTATATATGTATAGAAAGCAAATATCCTTAGCAGAAGTGAATGCAGACAGAGTATGAAAACGCTGGCATCCAGGGGTGGCTGGTCGATACTGGGAATTATTTTATTTACAAGCGTCCTTCCCCTTAAAACTCCGTTTATATGTATAGAAAGCAAATATATCTAACAAGTGAATGCAAACAGTGTATGAAACTGACGATCAGGGGTGGTTGGTCCATTCAGGATGCCCCTGTTTTACAAACACCCTCCCCTTAAAACTCGGCTTATATATATATATAGAAAGCAAATATCCTTAGCAAAAGTGAATGCAAACAGAATATCAAAACTATGATGATCAAGGGTTGGTTGGTCCATTTAGGGTGTCCCTCTTTTTACAAGCGCCCTCCACTTAAAACCCGGCTTATATATGTATATAGACTAAATTAATATAATGATTACATTGGAAAATAATAATATCCTATTGTGATATTATGCTATTCAGAGAGATACCGTCGAATACTGATATTTAAAGACCCGGAAAGTAGAATGGTGGAATCAAAGCCAAGCAATCTTTGAAATTCACTGCCAAATGGATTCTTCTATAGAAACTCAGTCAAGGCAGAGATGGTTTTGCAATACAACCAGAACACTCCTTCAACATTTACTTTTAAATATATGAGTTGAAATATTATTATACAGCTAGGGTTGTGTCTCTTCACAATCGTGAAAGAGTTCTAAATAATGATTGCTGTCCAAATGGTGTATTTTAAGATTATATTAATGAAACGAAGAAGGCTAGGAAATACAAAATAAGCATATTTGGCTATTGAAGTTTATCGTTAAACTCTTATTTAACATTATATATGGTACCTGATCCTAATAATAATAATAATAATAATAATAATAATAATAATAATAATAATAATAATAATAATAATAAAGGTCTGGATTTTGAATTTTGATGAATGTTGGGAAAATGTCGGGAAGGGATATGGAATTTGAAACATTTCACTACTCTTTCCATCGTCTAAGCCTTTGTAAGACTTTAGATCTGACGCCAAGACATGGAGAAGGGTTAAGAGTTTAACTTTTAACTAGTGGTAAGAAAAAAAGAGGGGAGGGGATAGGGAATACAAAATAACAATAGGGAGTACTGTATATCAATGCCTAGGCCTTGCTAAGACAGCATATGGCGTCAAGGCGCGGGAAAGGATTAAAATTTTGAGTTTTCATGAATGATATGAAAATATTGGGAAGGGATAGGGAATACAAGATAGCAATACTATGGTAGTGTATCGTGGTGTCAAAGCTTATATACGACTTCAAATATGGTGTTAAACGTGGAGCAGGGTTAAGATTTCAAGTCTTAAATAATGATACGAAAATGTAAGGAAGGGATAGGGAATACAAAATAACAATATTCAAGTACTATATATCATTGCCTTAAGGCATTGGTGAGCCATCAAATATGGCGTTAAGAGGTGGAAAAGCGTTAAGATTTTGACTTTTAACGAATAATATGAACATGCTGGGAGGTGACAGGGAATACAAAATAGGAATTATCTACTAGCGTATATCAAGACCATAAGCCATTAGGGAACCTTCAAATATGGTGTCAAGGGGGGTGGAAATGGGTTAAGATTTCAAGTTTTCATGAATGATACGAAAATGTTGGGAAGGGATAGGGAATACAAAATAACAATATTAGAGTATTATATATCAATGCCATAAGCCCTTGGTGAGCCTTCAAATATGTCGTCAAGGGGTGGAAAAGGGTTAAGATTTCAAGTTTTCATGAATTATATGAAAATCTTGAGGTAAATAGGGAATACAAAATAGGAAATATTTACTAGCTCATATCAAGACCATAAGCCAATGGGGTAGCCTTCAAGTATGGTGTCAAGGGATGGAAAAGCTTTAAGATTTTGACTTTTAATGAATGATACGAAAATGTTGGGAAGGGATAGGAATACAAAATAACATTATTCGAGTACTATATCTTGATGGTAAAGCTTACATAGGACTTCAAATATGGCGTCAAAACGTGGAAAAGTGTTAAGATTTTGAGTTTAAACTAAGAGTAGAAAAATGTCGCGATGTGACAGGGAATACAAAATAAGAATCATTTAGTAGCGTATTTCAACCCACAAGCAGTTGGGGTGCCTCTGGGTTGTATGAGAAGTGAAAATATTAAGTTTTCAGAAACAATCCAGAGATACAACATATTTTCAGAGAAACACAAATCGAAGCGTTGTACATCCCTCTTTCTCACGTCTCCCATCGCCCATTTGAAAACCTTACCAATATGGAAGGCAAGGATGTTTATAACAGTCTACATGTGTTTTAAAAATATGAAAAGACTTACCCAATTGCCTCTTTTGCACTGACTGACTGAAAAAACAAAAGCGAATCCCAATTGGTAGGAGGTGCGCATGTGCATTGTGACATCATGGGAGAAGGCGATGGCTGAAGGGAGTTTCATGGGTGCTGAGCTTAATAGCCATATGGTTACCATATGGTTTTCTTAGAGAAGATGGAGAGAGGGTGACTGTCGCCTCTTATTTCCGGTGCTGCCCTTAATGACCATATGGTTGCCATATGTATTTCTTAGAGGAAGTGGAGGGAGGCTGTCTGTCGTCTCCTTCATTTCCGGTGCACGGGAAGTGGATACACGTGTGTAGAACTTAATGACCATATGGTTTTCTTAGAGAAGTTGGAGAGAGGGGGAGGGTGACTGTCACGTCTTTTATTTCCGGTACATGCAAGGGGGACTGCATTCTGAGTTTGTCTGTTGAGTAGACTAGAACTCAATTTGCTGCTCTCTGATATTAACTTTTTGTCTACCAGATTTGCAATTAATATTCGCTGATTACAATATTATTATTGGATATCCTTGAAAATAAGGAAAGGAAAGTAAGTTGAATCATATTCGTTGTTATATTAATTTACAGTTTTGACTAAACTCTTGCAAGTACACATGTTTGATTTTTAGACCTTGAAAACAATCTATCTGACTAATGAGAATTCTTAAAAGAAAAAAAACATAAAATATTAAGATCAAGAAAAGAATCTATCTGACTAATGACACAATTTATAGGCACCTGTTTTAAACACAGTTGGATGTAGGAAGTGTACTTTAAAGAAAGAGTAACAGGTTTATTAATTAAAATAGTAACAGGATTTCAATGATGAGAACTCAAAATTGTTTACCTTTTTTTAACGATCTTAGCAGCATTTGAGGTGTTTGACTAGAGGTTTCAGTTGAGAGAGTATGCAAGTTATTGCATATGTAAAAAAGGTTAAGAAAAAATTTTCAAAAGAAAAATTTGTAAATAAGAAAGTTTTACTAAGATAGAAAAAATCTTAAGAATAATTGTGAAAAGAAAATTTGGAACAAAAAATTAACTTGCGCAAAGTTTATGATTCTTACATAAAATCTTTATTATATTACACGAAGGAAAGAAAAATATTTACAAAATAATTGTAGTGTCTAGTTTGAAAGAAAAAATTTCGTAACAAGTTTTCGTGAGAAAGAAAAATCTTAAGAAAATAATTTCTTTAAAAATGTTTTGGTAGAAAAGAAAAGATCATAAAATAATTGTGAAAATAAAATCTGGAACAAAAAAATTAACTTGCAAAAAAGTTTGATTCTTACATAAAATCTTTAATATAGTACACGGAGGAAAGAAAAATATTTACAAAATAATTGTAGTTTCTAGTTTGACAGGAAAAAATGTTTCGTCACTACAAAATATATTTTTACTTTGAAAGAAAATAAATTTCGTAACAAGTTTTAGTGAAAAAGAAAAAAATTTAAGAAAAGGATTTCTTTAAAAAAGTTTTGGTAAAAAAAGAAAAAATCTTAAGAATAATTATGAAAAGAAAATTTAGAACAAAAAAAAACAATCAAAAAATTTATGGTTTTACCTTCAGAGAAAATAAAAGTTCTTATTATATGCATTGTTCTTTCTCTTATGGAAAAAAGTATTTTAAAGTTGGTGAAAAACATTAAAAATTAACAAACACCATATTACTGAAAATAATTTTCTTTTCTTTTTGTTACAGATTCGAAACCAGTCCATTTTGTGTTGGGATTTGAATCTTCATCAACCATTCCATTTTGTATTCCTCTTGTGTTTTGAGTTGTATCTTGAATAATCAGTGTAAGTTGAATTTTAAAAATCATTTTGCTTTTCAACCTAAAGTCAAAGCTATCTTTCTATTTTGTTTCACACTCGTCTTTTGTTTTGTTAGCAGCACAAGTGTAACTATCAAAATAAGAAAAAAATCTTTATGATAATGACACCCACGCGATTTTTTCTTTTAGATAATTGATCTGAAATCCAGAAAACTAAGCAAATGAAAAAAATAAATCTGAGAGTTTCTGTTTTCTATTACATTTCTAAAAAGTCTAGGTTTCTTTTTTAATAATTCGCGTAAGAGTGTACAGGGTACACAAAACCATCAGAATAAGGTGGTCGTGGAATCTGTCCCAGTGGCTTCCACTTCTACTGCAGCTATGCCGGAGGAGTTCCCTGTTTTTAGCCCCTTACTCGGCGATGAAAGCATGGAAGCTCTGATGGAAAGCAATGCGGATCTGGAAGTGGATCGTATTGTGAATGAGGTGGCCAGTACGATGTTTGGTGATATTTCTTATATTCAGACAAATGTTTCCAACCAACCTGATCCCTCAAGACAAGAGGAGGCTGTGATGGTGATTTGAGGATATTATCCCTCACGATAATGATGTGCAAGTTATCATGAAGGATAATACTAACCCTGATCAAAGGAATGTTGAAGTCATAAATGATAATGATGATGATGAGAGCTTACTTGAGAATATTAATTTACATCATTTAAATCTCGACGACCAGATCATGGAACACATGATAAATTATATTAACGATGATCAATGGCACGATTGGGTACCACCAGGCAATAACTTATATGGTGCTGGAAACCAAGGTGCGAGTACTAGTAGGGGTAATGCAGGCAGTAGTAGCAATGCCTCTACTAGTCATAATAATAATTCTGAAATCGTTTCTCGTAGTAACCGTATGTATCGAAACTTTGGAATTGAAGGAAGACAAATAATTATCGAACCAAATTCCGGCGTAAATGCACATCACGTACAGGCAACATTATGTTGCGAAGCTCTTTTCTTTTGCACTTGATAATATTATTGCCGACGTTGACGCTGAGGCTTACGTCGGTTTAACGTTGGATTCGAGTAATTCCACGGTTAATAGACCGATGTACGTGGGGTGGAGACGAAGGGATGAACTATCACAAGACGTAATTTTACGTTCCATAGAAAACGTCATTCAGAGTAATGAAACTTTCCTTTTAGGCCAAGTGAATATAAAAGTACATTTTGTGAATCCATACAAAGGAAGAGGGAGAGTAACTAAACGCCAGGATAAAATCATGGAAATAACTGCTTTCCTTGAGAAATACATCATCTCGCCTCCAGTAGACCTCTACTGTCTCTCACAGAGTTTGGTTTGGCCATAGCAAAAGCTGAGGGTAACAAACGTAAAGTGTATAATCTTCAGAATTTAAAACATTGTCCAAATGTCTGGGTCAATGAAGCCAAAGATCTGTGTGAGAAAGCAGGGATTAATGTAGAGAGGCTAAGAGGATGTGGTTTCGAGTAAATCAATCAGTTCCAGCGGCATTTACTTCCGTGCTATAGAATTGTAGTATATGAGAGGAATGTAGGGACAAGGATGGCAACTATTCGTTATGCGGGACCTGAAGTTGTAAAACAGCTTTATATACATTATAGCGAGGGGCATTATAGTGCAATCTCCTTTATTAGATCATATTTAAGGGTACAACATTACTGTCCGTTGTGCTTGAAAGGGTATAATACACGAAAAGACCTTCACGAATGTAAGTTTAAATGTACCTACTGTGAAGTAAGCCACACGATTTCTGACGAGGAAAAAGGACGATTTCCCTGCTCCGTTTGTAAAAGAGTATTTCCTTCCCTCAAATGCCACAGAAATCATGAAAAGATACCTGACAAGGGCAAGGCCATATGTTACAGTGTGAAGCAGTGTCCGACTTGTCGTGTAACCGTCGATATGCGGAAAAGAAAAAATAAGAAACAAATATATTAATGCGGAGAACATTACTGTAGACAATGCGAAAAGTACGTCATGCCAGACCACCAATGTTTTGTGAAAAAACTGAAACCAAAACATTAAACGAAATATCTGTATATTATATTTGTTGTAGAAACAATGCTACTTGGTCCAAATACGAAGGGCGAGCGAGAGCATATTGTAAACTTAGTATGTTTGTAAAGATAAGATGGATTATTTGTAAAGATAAGAATTCAAACGCCACATGCATGGAATGCGGAGACACGGAAAATGGGGGTATCCGTGATTTCTCCTTCAAGACAATGAAAGAATTCATTGTCCATGTATTAAAAGAACGTCCTTCGTTTGAGAAAACTGTGATTTTAAGTCATAATGGAAGTAGGAACGACATGATGCTGGCGGCCAAGACTTTATTGGTGGACCAACGTTATGGCAAAGAGCTCAAAATTATTGCTCAGGGCCAAAAAATTATAGAAATTGCTTTGGGTAGCAAGAAAATCATCTTCCGTGACACTTCTTTGTACATGGGTGTTAAACTAGAGAAACTCCCTAAAACTTTAGGGTTAGAAAATACCTTGAATAAAGGAGAGTTTCCCTACTTGTTTAATATGCCTGAAAATCAGGATCAGAATGACCTCATTCCTGATTTTGAATATTTTGACCCCCAAAGCCGGACAGGCGAAGAATACAAAGCGCTGAAGGAATGGCATGACGAATGCGTAAAACAAGACTATAAATTCAATATGCAGCAAGAATTATTGGAGTATTGTAAGAATGATGTACACATATTAGCTAGTGGTGAAGTAAAATTTTTAAATATTATTCAAGAGCGTACGGATGTTCTGCAGTGTTTTCTTGTATCATCAACTATCGCAAGCATGGCCACTAAAGTGTTTCGCACTCTCTACCTAACGGAAGAAACTATTTCGATTATCCCTCCACGCGGATATGAACACCGAGACCGCCAGAGTAAAAAAGCCGTGCAGTGGCTAAGTTACATGTCCAACATTCGAGGAAAAAATCCGACATGCCGCGAATGGAGGTGAATGGAAAGTTGGAAAATATAAGGTAGATGGTTATGAAGAAAAACAAAAACAGCGCTGGAATACGAAGGGTGTTACCATCATGGGTGTACTCTTTGTTTTCCTTACCTCAGGCACAAAGCCATCGATGGCGGGGAACCATGGAGCAAAAATATGCACGGACCATGGGGAAAATCGAGTATTAAAAAAACATTGAAAAACAAAGTTATTGTCATGTGGGAATGCGAGTGGCACACTTTATTAAGGCACACGATGCCACGCTGGATGGAGGTCTTAGTCCAAAGGATGCATTCAAGGGTGGCAGAAGAGAATGTTTCAGGTCCTTGTACAAATGTTCAGAAAATGAAAAAAATTTCCTACGTAGATGTAACTTCATTATATCCTTAGGTAATGACAACAAAACCGTTGCCAGTGGGACCTCCAAAGGTGTACAAGGCCAATTTCCCGATATAACCAAAGTTCAGGGTCTAATAGACTTCACGGTAGAACCCCCAAGAGCCCTGAAAATCCCACTTTTAGCTATGAATTGTCATTCCAGATTAATGTTCGGCTTGTGTCGAACATGCATGGAAGACACAAATATCGGGGAATGTAAACACGACTCGGAACAACGCATGTTTAGAGGCACGTTTTGTTCACCCGAGGTTCAAAAGTCTATCCAAAAAGGATGCATAGTCAAAGAAATCCACGAAGTATGGGAATTCGAGATGAAAACAGGATAATTAAAAGACTATGTTGGAAGCTTTCTACGAATGAAACAAGAGGCAAGTGGTTTCCCTGCAGAGTGCGAAACTGAAGAACAAAAAAGAGAATATATTAAAAACTATCAGGAACATGAAATTATCAAAATGGAATACAATAATATTTCTCATAATCCAGGTTTAAGATATCTATTAAAAATCTTCTTGAATTCCCTATTTGGTAAATGGGGTCAAAGAACCGAACCCGCTCAAACCTGTGTTGTAACGGACAGTCAGACATTTTTCAGCCTCCTGCTATCCCCTCAATATGAGGTATCAACCGTTGTTCCGATCGGACATAGGCATCTTATTGTAACATATCACGTTGTTGAGAAAGAAAGTAACGTTTGCCTTGCCGCCTTTATATCGTCATGGGCAAGACTCCGGCTATATAAACTAATTGAAAAAGTGGGCTACGATTAATTACTATATGTAGACACTGATTCAATTATGTTTATTCAAAATAAGTATGACCAACTCGCACTTAATCTTGGAAATTATTTGGGGCAGTTAACTGATTAAATTGAACCTGGTTGGGAAATCATTTGGTTTATTCGGTTGGGTCCTTAAAATTACGCGTATCGAAAAAGAGAAATTAGTACGGGAAAAATTCAAGATATAATGAAAATTCGAGGAATTACTCTTAATTACGGGGCACGTAAAGAAATAATTTTGAACTGTTTTATAATTTGGTCATGAAAAATCGCAAAAGAAGGTAATTTTTTCCCCAAATAATAACTGCAGAAAGCCGGGGTTCGTATCGCGTCATGAGACGAAAACACACCAGATGACAAACAAGAGACGACTTGTTATACAAGACATAACGACTACAGACTTTAAGACACTCGCCTATGGATATTGTGGTACATAAGTGTGTATGTGTGTGTGTTTGTGTCAATAGCTAGGAAAGTTGGGTTTGTGTCCATGACGGTATAAAAAGGAAATCTCTATTGCCATTGGAGTAGTTCAAGTCGAGATGTTGTCCTTTCAACACCCTTGTACGCTTTTGGTAGCGGGACCTTCCCGCTTTGGTAAAACTTACTTTGTCAATCGTTTACTTGAACATCGTAATAAAATGTTTTCTGTTCAGTTTAAAGAAATCGTTTGGTGCTATGGAACGGCGGTATCAAACCTTTACCTAACGTTAAATTTCATCATGGAATTCCAGACATGGAAACATTTCAGATTCAACCTAATTCATTTTTCATTCTTGATGATTTGATGAGTGAAACTAACGCACATGTCGCAGACTTATTTACTAAATTCGCACATCATAAAAGTTTATCTGTAATATTTATTGTACAAAATTTGTTTCCATAAGGTCAACATGCGCGTGATATATCTCTTAATGCTCATTATATCGTAGTTTTTAAAAACCCACGTGATAATTTAAAATCCAATACTTGGCACGTCAAATTATGCCTCATCATAGCAAGGGTGTTGTAGAGGTATTTGAAAAAGCTACAGTGAAACCTCATTCTTATTTGATATTTAACTTAACAAACCCCTGATCCGTTACGTATACGTAGTCAAATTTTTCGAGATGAAAGCATGCATATGTACGCACATGTAAAAGACATGAATACTCCAATCATGCTCAGTCGCTAACAAGATGTCGAGCTTGAAGCATCACTATAAAACGCTCCCTACGCTATTCAAATGAAAAGGCAAAAAACGTAAATTGCTATTACAAAAAGCATCTGGAGGTGTTATTCGAACTGTAGCACAAGTGGCTAAAAATACCATAAAGGGCAACATCCCGCTTTCTCCTCGTCAGAAGCAACGTCTACGTCGTCATAAGAAGACGCTTCGTGCTCTTGCTCTTGCAAATTCCAATCTTAAGAGCAAACGTAAACTATTAGGTCAAAAGGGTGGTGCACTTTTACCTTTATTATTAGCGCCCGTATTAAGTGCAGTCGCAGGCAGTTTATTTAATCGATAGTATGGCTACTTCAAAGTTTCAAAAAATGGTACTCGTTCCCGAACAGGCATCTGCTCAAATGATTTCTTCTGTTAAATCCAGCGAATCACATCAGGCTCGTTTAGACCAAGAAATGCAGGATATATTACAACGGACTGACGAAACAACTGTTGCGAACATTTTGTAGTTACGCTACCCTTTATTCCTCCAGAAAGAGTTCTGGTTATTTTTATTATCGTTTTAGTGGATTTTTGAATTTTTATTTTGTGAAGATGTTTAAACTTGTCTTGGAAACACTGCTGTATAACAGAGCCGCCTGACGGCAAATATTGTAACTAGCAATTTGTACCTGTCGGCATGAAGGACCACGAGTCCTCATAATTGCTAGTGTACCATCAGGGGAAACAACTGATATTTGGTGTGTTAGATATTCTGATAGAAACTGATATTGGTTACGTAATATAGTACAGCGTATCTACATTAATGAATTCTACAAGTTTCTATGGATTCCTGATTGCCGTCCTTGTGGAATTTCTAAATCGTCGTAATTCGATTTCGTATTCGTCGTTAATTATTCCAGAGAATCTTCAATTTCGCGTATATTTTGGTAAGTGTGAATTTTCACCATTTTCAGTTTCGCAGGATTATGTGACTTCATCGTGTATGAGTGAGATAATTTGTTTGAATGAAGTATGTTCTACAAGTCGTAAATATTCGTCGGGAAACGTATTGTTTCAATTGAGATTAAGGAAATCGTGTTTTGATGATCTTGAATATAGAGTCCTTCGTAACGTCGAAAGTTTAGTATCGTATGTATCTGTTGCCATCGTGTTGTATGTCGCGATAATATTGCTGTTAAAGTTTTGCTATTATCTATTTGATCTATCTTACGTTGATATCAGAAGGAATTATTTGAATATTCCAATTTTAAGGTTTCTTCGTAAACCACGTGTTCGGGTTGATAGCCGGCAGTTGGGTTCGTGACCACTACGTCGTATCTCCTAGAATATTCGTGGGATTGTTTTCATATTTGGTATACGTTTACTTGAGTCATTTATTAGTAGATTCCTATTTCCGGATCGTGGATTTCTTGCGTGAAATTGTGAAAACCACAAGAGGGGAAGTTAGGAATCCAAGTCGTAATTTGTGTCAAAAAGTTGGATATACTGTTTCACAGAAATTTGAGTTTAATTATTTGGTGTTTTATTCTATATTTATATCATAGTGTATTTATTGAGTTACTTACAATTTGTCATGATTTATGCGATTTGTTCAAACGATTCATTGTATGTGATTAGGACCTATAAAACGATAGGTCACATTTGTAATGGAATTTGTAATTTGCTGTGAATTTGACAATATATTAGTTCACATTATACCTTTTATGAAAAAGAATTTCTAGATTTGTTTCTGAGCTACTATTACAACTTTCTTACCTAACCTACAGTAACGGCTTTAATTGTGGGGTCCCATCCAGGATCCTCCCCTCTGTTTCAGCTCCTTTTGTCGGTTACTCTTGTTATAGTGAGTTGCTGGGTGTTTTCGGTTAGAGGATATTTTTCTCAAACCGGAAATAGCTGGCGGCTTATAGTGGCAGGAGTGACTGTCAGAGGAGGGGTGTTACATAACCCAAGAAAAATGGAAATTGTACCAGCAAGCTTTGCATCGATACTTGGAACATACCCCTCAAGCACATAAACCAATAGCACTAGCTCTTATAAACACGGATCTCTCAAACGCACCAACAAGTCAATCTTCACCATTATTTCAATTCATTCTTGATTCTGTCCCGAAAACATTTAGTCGAAAAACGGGAGTCTTATTAAAACTAATGCACGCATCTAGTCGCATCAGTTGGGATCCGACAGGTGTTGTAACCATAGACAATAATCATGTTCCTGGGTCCAACATTATCGATATTGTAAATGAAGTGGTAAGAAAAAGTGCACCACGTAATCCAATAGGAATCCATACATTCAAGCAACTGCTTCAGGAAAATAATATCCCTAAAGAATTAATTAATTTTCAATTTGGTGCAGGTATTATAAAGCATCGGATGAAGGTAAAGAAACCTAAGCCAAAAGCAAAGAAACGCAGCATTTTTAAAAATATCTTTAAGCATTATAAAGAATACAAGTTTTAAATCATGTCTTTACGTAGAGTATATTATACATATACGGAACCAGTGTCCTTGGGGACTGTTTCTGAGCTGCGAAAGAAAACCAAATTGTCAACAAAAAACATTCAAAAATGGCTAGCTTCACAAGAAGCACATACGTTACATGTCCCCACACGAAAAAAACTTCCCTAGGAAACAATACTATGTCAATGGTCCTCATGAATTAATTCAAATGGATTTGGCGGATATGCAAAATGTGGCAAAGTATAATCATGGGTATAGATACATTTTATGCACTATTGATGTGTTTTCACGTTATGCGACTTGTTTTCCTGTCAAGAACAAAACGGGTCCTGTTATGGCTGATGCCATCACAAAAAATTTGAAATCGGTGAAATTTCCATTCGTTCATTGTCAAACTGATTTAGGAACCGAGTTTTATAATCGTCATGTAAAACGCATCTTTGAAAAGTATCGCATCAACCATTATAGTGTCCATTCGGAAATGAGAGCAGCTCTTGTAGAACGATTCATACGCACATTAAAGGAAAAAATGTACAAATACTTTACGGCTGAAAATACGTATCGCTACATTGACGTACTAGACGAGCTTGTACATAGTTATAATCACACTATTCAATCCTCCATTAAGATGACACCTGCAAACGTAAATGATTCCAATGTAAATCAAGTCTGGCAAACCTTACATGCAAACAAAACTAAAAACAAACCCAAATGTAAATTACATCCGGGAGATTATGTTCGGGTTAGCAAATAAAAACATAAATTGGAAAAGATATACTTGCCGAAATTGTCTCGCGAAATCTTTATTGAAGAGCAATGTGTGAAAAGTACACCAGTCACCTATAAAATCAAAGACTTAAACGGCGATCCCATTAAGGGAATCTTTTACTCTCAAGAACTTCAAAAAGTCCTTGTAGGGAAAAAGAAAACATATCTCATTGAAAAAGTATTAAAGCGACGAAAAGGTTGGGTCTATGTCAAATGGTTAGGATATCCTCGAAGTATGAATAGCTGGGTGCGACGAACAAACGTTCAGTCGACTTCGTGATGTCGTCCGAGCAGGGTTTCGATGAATTTTATGTAACCCTACCATCTAAAGCAAGCAGTCATATTTTTGAGAATACAACAGCATCATATACGACTAAACTATGCCAACCAGTCCATTTGACGGGTGTATGGGTGGTGGCTGTAACTGGCATTACGATCCCCTGGAGTTTTTATAATCTTCAGCACGAGGAAGATATTATTATTCAAACACGAGGAAAAAAGGAAACCGAATACAATATTAAATTTCCTCCCGGATACTATGATTCTGTTCCTCGAATGTTGGAAAGTATTCCTAACATTCTCCAAGACCAACAACATGAACAAGCTCAAAAACAAGTAAATGAAAAAGAGGGCGAAAACCAACGAATATTAACTTTACTTGAAAAAATACTTAAAGTTACAGTTTTCAATAATAATCATGAAGAAGGGGAAGAGGACGATGAGAGATTTCTTCTCGATGAGGAAAGCAATAATGATGATGCAACGGCAATTGATGATCCTATCATGTTCCATTATGATAGTACACGGCATCAAGTCTTTATTAAACACCGACGTTACCGTCGTCGAAAATATGTGATTGGTATGACGCCAGGCTTACAAAATATATTTGGATTCAGTAATGATCGAAATGTAAGTACACGCACCATTCACTTTTACCCTATACATCGTAGCAGATGACCCATGATTCTAACTGCTGTTGCACCGTATCCATGTAATCTGGAATATAATATTCCATCCGAAATTAATATTTGTCTTGATACTGTCAAGACTCAGCCTAATATTGGCCAACTTTTGCGAAAGATTAGCGTACATGAATACCAGTATGGTCAAATCCAATCATTAATTTTTGATCATCCGCAATATGTTAAAGTGGAAAATAAATATTCTGATACCTTACACATAGACTTAAAAGATGAACATGGTAAAAAAATTGTCATTTCAATTTGGAACGTCAAGCATTACACTTCACTTTAAAGAGAAAGCAAAATCATGATTTCCGAAAGTACAGATGACAGTTTCTACATCACCCTAAGTTCCAATGCTAGTACACATACGTATGCCGGTAATACACCCAGCCATTTCCGTAATATTCTAAATCATCGTATACAGTTAAATGATGCTTCGTGGATGGTAGGTCTTGCAGAAATTCATATTCCCCTTACATGTGAAAATGTTCTTGAAGGTGCAAATATCTTCTGGTTTGATTTAGCAAATGGTACAAAAGTGAAACATAAAGTTACAGCAGGATGTTATGCAACTATTCAGCATTTACTGGATGAACTCAATAAAATTACACCAACCATACAATTCGCATATTCCAATACGGTACAAATTACGGCAACGGATATAATTCAATCTGTACGCCTATCATTACAATTAGTATTCGAACCAAACATTAACATATTAAAAAAGCAATCATTCAAAAACAGCCTTACATGAGTATTGGATATCCGCAGCAAATGTTTGTATATACGGATCTTATTCAACCACAATATGTTGGTGATGCAAAAGCACCCCTACTTCTTATTGTTGCCATGACGGATACGAATCATGGAAAAGTCCAAACCACTACCTTACAAAACGTTCATTACTTTCCATTATCCAGATTAGGTTTTGATACCATTGAAATCCTACTAAAGGACCATGCAGGGCGAGATTTGCCATTTGCATCTGGAACGTTGACAGTGACACTTCATTTTAAACGCCTCTCCAAATGAAAGTTAGAACATATCGTGGTCGCGGATAACCTTATTTCGCAGGACCTGTTTACCAGCGCGGGCATGGAATAGGGAGTTTATTTCGGTGTCTTTTTGGTTTTGCCATGCCATTTATTAAACAAGGCGCAAAAGCAGTTGGGCGACAAGCCTTACAGACATGAATGCAAGTTGCGGGGGATATGCTGGAAAATCGTCCCGTCAAGGAATCAATCAAAGCACGTGTTCATGAGGCTGGATCGGCTTTAAAGACAAATAAAATGACTCAGTTGCTTACTGGAAGTGGTCGCAGACGGGCACGTAAGCTCCTGGTCGTGTTGGTCCACCTCGAAAAATAAACAAAAAAAGTCGTACTAAAACACGCGATATCTTTAGTTAATCATCATGTCGTTCCTTACACCCGGCAGTAAAGAGTGCTGTACCAATGAATTTGATTTGGTATCTGTACCCATGACAGAAACAGCCATTGAATCCTCACGCATGGTCGAGTATCGACCTATTTCCACATTAACATCAGAAGGGCCTATTGAATTTGTTATTCCTGGAGACACTGCAGAGTATATTCATCCGGCCTACCTTTACCTTTACGTTAAATGTAGAATTCTCCGTGGTGATGGTACCAATCTTCATGTAGCAGCGGCAGGACCTCCACCTATTGCAGCCGATATTGTTGGACCCGTTAATAATTTCCTTCATTCTTTATTCAGTCAAGCAGATATTGCGTTAAATGACAAGTTGATTTCATCTTCTAATGGTACATACCCTTATCGTGCATATATCGAAACCATTCTCAATTATCCGAGGATGCTACATGCACACATTTAACCAGTGCATTATGGTATAAGGATACTGCCGAACAATTCAATACTTTAGACGATGCAAACACTGGATTTCAAAAACGTGCTTCTTATGTTGGTGGCAGTGCTCCTTTGAAATGTTTGGACGCCTGCATACATATATTGCAGGGATCGACCGTATTCTCCCTAATAAGGTTACTCTTCGCGTAAAATTATATCGTAGCAAAGATACGTTCTGTCTTATGGCAGGGCAAAATGAAAACTTTAAGGTTGAGTTAAAGGATGTTACACTATATGCCCGTCGTATGGATATATCAGCTGATTTGGCTCTTCAGTTAAATAGCTACATGCTTAAAGATACTGCAAAATTACCATTAACGCGAGTTGAAACTCGTTTACATACCATTCCTCAAAATGTATCAACATACAATCTGGATAATTTATTCCTGGGTAATGTGCCTAAAGGCCTTGTCATTGGGTTTGTCTCAAATACTGCATTCAATGGTCGATATGATCTCAATCCCTTCCATTTCGAACACTATGATTTAAATCATCTTCGGGTTGAAGTTGGTTCTAAATTTTATCCAACCACTCCCTTAACTCCAAAGTTTGCAGACCGTTTGTACCTTCAAAGTTATTACACCTTGTTTTCCGGCACAGGTATTTTCCATCAAAATGCTGGCCATACCATTACCTATGATGATTAACCTCAAGGGTATACATTATATGCTTTTATTCTGTCTCCGGCCAATACGATTGATGATAGTACTTGGGATGTTGTTAAAGATTCTCCTGTAAATTTGAAAATTGGATTTGCAAATCGACTTCAACATTCAATCACCTGTATTGTCTACGCATAATTCGATTCCCTGATCCAGATCGATAAAGATCGCAACATTTATACAGATAATGCTATTTAAAATAATACCTTTGCCAAATACCTCAACTCTATGACATCTATATAAGGTAGCAACAACATTGTATTTACCTCAGTCATTCGTGGGACGTAATGAAAAAGTATTGTGCATTTCACAGCCTTTGACCAGGAAGATGGCGAGACGCAGGATCTTGTAGTCAATTGTGGATCCCGATCAAAATACGTCGCAGTCGTGGATCTTCAAACCCCATTTTCATTTACGGAGTTACTGATAGCCTTGAAGAATACCAACGAATACATCTCTACGCATACCATTGGACTTCATTGAGATGATGGTGATTTGGCCTATAGTGATCTTAAAACTATACTAATGATTTATACTCAGGCCAGTTCAATGTTGTGTACCTACGGAGAAACACAACATTTTCTCCAACGCCTTCTTCGACGACCTGTAATTAACATAGAAGATCTCCAGTGTCCTAAATATATAGATTTATTTTTTCCTGTATCTTCGTGTGTACATCCGCTACATCAGTTTGAAAAGTATCGGTGTGCAGTGCGGGAAGCTAAAGCGTATGGACAGTACATAAAATACCTGGACTTATCTCGTTATATCATTCCCCGGCGGTGTCTTACGTATATTCGAACACCGATTGTCGACTCAGATGTGGACTCATAACATCATCGAGACTATTCTTTATGATTGTCTAAGTTCAACTGTAGTCAGCGGTGTATATGCGATAGATACTTTTCCTGTGCAAGTAAAACACCCAGCCGCATTAATAATAAATTTAAGTCCTTCCAATAGTGGCGGCAGTCATTGGGTGTGTGTATATATCTGATGTAGTAAAAAGTAATCGATTATTTTGCCAATAGATGGCTTCAGTGATCTGTAGCTCGCGTTGTATATGTCCAATCGGGTTCAACGAGATTGCGTACTACAAACACTGTTCAGATAGTTGTGATGAGTTGGCTCAGTGTTGTGTAAGCGTGCGTCAAAATGGACACTAGCAAAGAGAAAATACGCTATATTTTACACTTTTTCTTCGATAAAGGCGAAAACGCAAGCCAGGCGGCTGCAAATGTGAATAGTGTTTATGGTCCTGATACTGTAACAGCCAATCACGCGCAATTTTGGTTTCGTCGATTCCGTTCCGGTAATTTTGACGTCAAAGATGTACAACACACTGGAAGGCCACGTGTCGAACATGTCTATAAAATCATGGACATTGTCGCGTCCGACCGTCATGTAAGCACTGTTTCGATTGCCCAAGAGCTAAACATTGCACAAAAACCGTGTGGAATTATTTGCATTAGGCTGGATACAAAAAGAAGCTTGATGTACGGGTGCCACACATCGCACACACGCATTTGTTAACGAAAAAAACTCATGGACCGAATTTCCATCTGCGAATCGCTGCTGAATCGCAACAAAAGCGACCAATTTCTGAAGCAGTTGGTGATGAAAAGTGGATCACTTACGACAACGTCACGCGAAAACGGTCGTGGTCGAAGCGCGGTGCGCCGGCGGAAGCGGTGCCCAAGCCAGGATTGACGGCCAGGAAGGTTTTGCTGTGTGTTTTGTGGGATTGGCAGGGAATTATCTACTATGAGCTGCTCCCCTACGGCCAAACCCTTAACTCGGAATTATACTGTCAACAATTGGACCGTCTGAAAGCAGCAATCACCCAGCTTTGGCCAATAGGAGAGGCATTGGGTTCCACCAGGACAACGCCAGGACACACACATCGATAGTGACTTGCCAGAAGCTCCGGGAGCTTGGTTGGGAGGTTCTTATGCATCCACCTTATAGTCCGGACCTGGCACCGAGTGATTACCATCTGTTCCTGTCCATGGCGAACACGTTTGCTGGTGAAAAATTCGCTTCAAGAGAGGCTTGTGAAAATCGACTGTCTCAATTTTTTGCCAATAGGGACAAGGGCTTCTATGAGAGAGGTATCGTGATATTACCTTCCAAATGGCAACACGTTATCGAACAAAACGGCGCATATGTGACCTAAATCGGATCATTCTAACTATGGTAAGTCAAGCCTTCAATGTCATGCAAAAATAATGGATTACTTTTTACTACACCAGATATATTAATGAAAAAAGAATCGGCGATTATTTCGAAAATCTGGGAAATTCACCTCGTATACCCATTGTGAAATTCTTACAAAGAAACTGTAAATATTATTATGTAAATAGTGTCCAGTACCAGCATGACCAGTCTGTCTTATGCGGACTGTTTTGTATTGTGTATATTTACTTTAAAGTTCGTAATAAAAATGTATTGAATAAATTTCATAAAACCAACTTAAAACAAAATGATCATCTGGTACTCAACTATGTCAGAAAAATAAAAAAAATGTAAATATCTTTTCTATGTACCATGTAGTAGAGTAGTTTATTTGTAATAAAAACCTTCTACCCATAATTTTTTGGGTTTCATTTCATGAATTAAAAAAGCAATCACCATATCCTTGTAGTATAGATTTATTATCATGCAAGTACAATTTTACAAATGAATTGTGGATATTCCATCCATCAGTTTTGATGCTTGTATCTTTAACCAAAATTGTAGTTGCATACAATTACGCAGTGCATATGCATACTCGTGCACTGGCTGGTGGTAATTACAACATGAAGTATTGAGTTTAAAACTTAGTGCGCGTAAGGCAGGACAACCCTGATCTTCAACATTCACAATGTTCTCCATATGGAATAGTTTCCTTAATAATGTAATCTTTTCACTACCTTTGCAGTAAAAGACGGAACCCATTTCACAACATTGTGAAACAATATGGCGGATGTGATATATATTATATCCATTCGTAGTGTCCCACTGTAACCCGTGCAAATTGCGAGTTAACCATTCAACTTGCTTCTGATATCCAACCGGTAAATCATAACTTTCACAAGGTAGTTTTACTATAAAATGAAATAATAGAGTTGCATCGCATGCAACTAGACAAAATTCACGCATAATGTATTCATTCGCTGAAATTTAGAATCCCTGAAAATCAAGAATGTACTGCCTTGTGCTTAGTAAACCACAACCAATAGGATTTTGTTGCTCAAGAATCAACGGTATTAACTTAACAATACACTCCGGGTCTTTCATGAACTGATGACAAACTTTAAATAGTGTTTTTCCCAATATGAAAATGACTCTGTTGCTGAAAATGTTCATAATAGTCTTGAAAAATCTCAGGGTGGTTAATATGAGTTTCGACATGTTGTGCGATTACTGTTCCTGTGTTCCATACATACATACATTCATGCACACTATGTAAATTACATTCACTACATTGAATTGGATTTTCTTTTAAATATGCACTTATAGTTTTCAAAATACACTTGTCCACTATATATTCGCCCTTACAATTCAAACACTGAGCCTTAATTCACTACGCCACAGGGTCTTCACGGGGAGCATGGTCATTGGCACTGAGTAATGTTACTATCTCCCATGGACATGTTCTCAGTATGTGACGAATGCCCCAGTCAAAGTTTTTCTTCAGTGCATCTCCTGCTAGATGTTTCTCCAAATACTAGTGAAACAATGTTTGTACAGTTCCTGAATCTTTCAGTATGGATTTCGTACGTTCTTCATTCATTCTATTTATCTCGTAAGCTGAGGTATTTGGAAATGTATAGCCTCCACAATGTTCAAAGTTGATATAATTGCATGGAGTAGTACAGTTATTAAAACATTCTTCACAGAGCATGGCAAGGTCGGAGAACCAGTCCTCAATGATCGAGTATATGCAGGCTTCGTCCACCCAGAGCGGAGGGAATTTGCATGGCTCCTCTGCGGGTAGAGTAATAACAACTTCAGTAGCACTTGCCTTCGACATGGTTACTTGTAGACTGACGACTCCTATAAGCAACATATATGCGTTATAAACCTACACGCAGGCCGCAAGATTCGGGGGTAGCCGCTGTTTCCCACGGTCGATCCCTGCAAGACCGGAAGCTCCATATGGTAGGGGTCACCAAAGGTCGTAAGAAACGTCAAAATTTAAATTAATGGGCCCCAGGTGGGCTGTGGGGACGGGGACCGGAGTGAGTATCTCTACTGTGATCTGTTACAAATGTGACGGTGACGATTTTTCATTTATCTTAGTTCATGGTGATTTGTGCGATTGCTTGAAATGCAGTCATGACTCTATAGTGCTTATGAAATCAGCGCACAATAAAAAACGTACTTTTTGGTGCAACAGCTCTTTGAAGGTTAGGGAATTCCAAGTCGGTCTTTATAGGCAGGGCCTAGAAATGCAAGGGCTAAGAAAAAATGTGTTGCATCTGGTTTCTTCTTGGGATATTTTGGTCATTTTTCACACTTTAACACTTTCGTGTGACAATGTATTGACACAGCTGCTAATAACTAAACGGATAGTTATTAGCAACGACGGTAAGGAATGCTGTGATATGAATTTTTACGTAAAGATCTCTTACAGTAATTGTCAGTCACCGCTATGTAGTTAAAATGTAAACTTAATTCATCCCTTTAGCCAAACTCCGATAAATCACACCGGCCAGTCCCCTAGTACGCACAGATAAAAAAAAAGTAGCTGATCGCGAGTTATTCCTTTGACCGCTTAGCGAGTATCTGCTTCTTGTCCATGGTCCTGACGACAGCCGAACCTCTTTATTTTGAAAGCGGATGTAATACTCTTTTGAAAGCGGAGGTACTTTTTGGCTCTTAAATGTACTTTTTGTCTGAAATTACGATAGTTCTTGATAACAAACTTCCATTTTTTAGATGACAAACAGAAACTGAAGCAAGCAGAAAGCGATTCAGAATTACTATCCGCAATCAAAGGAGGGTAAAAGAAAAGTCAGGAAGAGAGTATTATCTTGTTCGGAAAGTGATTGAGATGAGCCTGATGACGAATGTGTGAAAAGAAGCTGAATGACAGGTGAAAATAAACTGAAATTGCCATCGCCACCAAGTACGTCATTGTCGTTATCTGAATTAGATTTTTGCGTCAGGACTGTGAATCCTGTGAATTGGGACGAGGCTACTGAACATCTGACATCAGCACCTGCCACTAAGTTTGTTTAAATCATTGCAAGTCTCCACTAGAATAACATCATTTTTTTCACAAATGGCAGTACCACATGATTTTATTTTAATAAAACTTCTACGCAAGACTTTTAATAAAACTTCTGAAATTTACAACCCCAGTGACTTTTAAAATATAGTAGAAGGTGGAATTTTACCCACCTGAATTTTACCCCCCTTAGATTAAAATATAGTGGAAGGCGAAACTTTACCCCTGAAATGTACCCCCTTAGTTTAAAATAGCCGAAGGCGGAATTTTATCTCCTGAACTTTAACTCTTAGTTTAAAATAGTGCAAGGCGGAATTTAACCCCCTGAAATTTATCCCCTTAGTTTAAGATATAGTGGAAGGCGGAATTTCCTTCTCCATGAAATTTATCCCTAGTGTCTTGAAAATTATAGTGGAAAGCGGAATTTTTCCCCTCACCACAAATGTCTTCGTTACCTATGTAAATGAACCACCAGAGCATTTTATTTTCGTTCAAAACAATACAACTCCCTCAATTCCCTGAGCAGTTAAAATGATTATTGAATAGTTCGTGTTTTATACTTAAATCATGTAAAAATAGGCCTGTTAGAATTTGTACAATGAATTAGGCAACATTAAGGTGTTCACTAAGGGGTTTACCAAAGCACAATCTTAAACCTTTTTCTACTGAACTAGAATAGTGAAGAATAGTGAAATAATAGTATTAAAAGTATTTCGACAGAAAAAAAGCTGCAATACGTATAATAGTATGATACTGAAAACGCGATAATGGTACCGAGATCGAGACGTGCTTTTTCAAACAGAGACGGTGCCGAGACGGACACCTTCAAGGCCGAAACGAGACCGAGCCAGACCCCTTCGAGACTCTCGGTCTCGATCGAGACTTGAGAAAAATCTACGTTTGTCCATTTGTCCAAACAGGATAAATGACTGCAGATTGTGTGCGTTTTCTCCCATTGGGTGATCTGCGGATCATGGGAGCCGTAAGAAAAATTTCCAGGGAAGGGCAAAATTTGTCATGTTCCTTAGTACTCTAAATTTTGCGAGAACTCCAGTCCTTGAATATCATCTTCAACCGATGCAAAGCAATAGAAAACAGTCTTTAGTTTTTCTTGCCAACAAGGTTCGGGCCACGACCATTAAGCTTCGAGCTACGGGAGGAATGCCGTAACAAACTCCAGGATCATTTATTTTTTATTTATTTACTTTGAATTTCTGCAGTTTGTGCAACATCTTAGTTGAGTTAGGGTTATATTTTATGAATATCTTCTACGGAATTACATTGCAACAATTCCTTGTAATCTTTACTTCAAATGTTGTATTTAGTGCCTACTGGTTCGTAACAGTATTGTTATAATATTCGAGACATATGGTATAAGATTTTAAGTTAATACTTTTGAATTATCTTAGTAGTTTATTGTATGACGTATCACAGGTGACTAATAAGTGTACTTCATAATCTCTAAAGAACAGTAAAGTAACAAAAACAGGAAGAAAATATATTTTAATTACACACTTACGTGGAGTGGAGTGCAAACACAGTCATGTGAGGTCAATTTTTTTAAATGACGTTTTCTCCCTACATCATCTGTATTTGGAATACTTTTACTACACAAATCTGCTCAGACGGACAGACAGAAAACTAACTATCATAACGATGAATAATAAATAATAATAAATTACAAATTGCACATGAAGACGAATTCTCTTGAAACAGTGAAAACAAGAGTGAGTATAGATTATGAAGACAATGAACGAAGTCCAAGTACATACGTGTATCAGTAACAATAACCAATGTGACTAACCTTCCGTGAAGAACAACTGATAGTTTTCTCCATAAAGTGTGCGCTAGTATACGAATACAAATAGAGCACTTTAAGATAGTAAGCTATACAGAAACGTACACGTATAGAACAATATATATGGTATATATAATATTATAAAGAGAAACTTACAAATAAACCTGAGATATTTGCTTATGCACAAAGACCTTGAGTGAGAGTTAATCTCGAAAACTACACAGAAAAACTATCGTTGCCAAGATTTGGGTCCGAACCGAGGTCTCTTAATTACCAGTTGGGTTGAGCTGCGCTAGTTTAGTTGTCTGAATATGCAACCAAGAACTGGACGACCCGGTTTAGAGTCCCGGCCTGGTGGCCCAGTGGCTCGCTTCTGGTGTTTGGGGTCGTCGGTTCGATCCCTGCTCGTGCCATGTGGGCTTTATCGTGGACAAACACCGTGTGTATGGGTTTTCTCCCACTGTTTTAATTCCACCAATCATCCATCTGGCCTGAGTCAAAGTCTCCTAAAACCTTAAACATTAAATTCCAAATTAAATTCTCTGCCGCGCCAACAACCAACTTTTTGTACATTAAGGCTAAATTCAAGTGGGTTTTCCCGCCTTTTTCATTTTACGTCAATTATTCAAATTTCAGTATAAGAAAACAGAAATTAACTTTCACGGACCCAAGTTCGTTTCCTCCTTCAATAATGAGTACAATTAGTATTTACTAAATGCTAGTAGTAACTGCAGGATTGTGTGCAGAAACTTTTGGGACATTATTCTGTCCCAAAAATGTCTGCACACAATCCTGAGTTTACTATCAATATTTTCTTAGAACTAATTCTACTCATTATTGAAGGAAGAAAGGATCTTCGGTCTGTGAAAGTTAATTTCTGTTTTCCTCTACTGAAATTTGAATAATTGATGTAAAACAAAAAAGGCGGGAAAACCACTTGGATTGAGCCTTAAAAAGTGTCAATTGGTTTCTAATTACAAGAACTACATAACATATTACTTATTTCGGTTTCCATTGACATTTTTTAAAGCGTGAATTCATAGTATTTCGGTGATTCCGTTCCCAACTTCCAGTATATGGCTTTGAGACAAAGGTGGGCCGTTAATAATCACAAACATTAAAGTTGAAATACTTTCGACTAGCACGCTTGAGTGAATTTATTTGCGACAATGTTCATCACAATAAATCCTCTTTCGCATTACGCTGTACTACAAGGAAATGTTTATATAAAAACATATTTCTGCATGCCACCCGATGCCCTTTCCCCATCTGAGTCAAATCTTTCACAAAGTCGCCTTAGTTCCTTTTCACCGTGACGAATTCCGACGTCTTTGACATTTACATATAGCATTTGATCATTGGATTCATTTTTATCACACAAACTTCTGTTCACATTGTCACAAGCACTTTGAATAAATTGGTCAGCGTTAAAGTTCTGTGACCTTGAATTTGCTTTTAGAGGGAACTGCTCTCATTACATTGGTCTTCTGGGCTTTCAACGCCTTTTCTTACATCGGTCCAGATTCCTCCGTATAGATTTCAATAACCCTGATGGTCCGTCGAAAGGGGTCATCACCACGTTGTAGTATCATATCTCTTGCAGCTGGAGAGACAAATACGATAGTTTCTACAGTACATCATCCATCAAATTCAGATCTGAGTTCATAACTAGCAAGCTTACCTGCCAAACCACTAACTTAAGGGGAAGAGGTACAGTTAGACAGTGTACTAACATTTTTTGTTATATTACAAAAACAAGAAAGTCAATTTAAAAAGGCCCTAATACTGAACTGACGACAGAATTTCTCCATATAAAAATGTAATGGAAATTTTAGGAGCAAAACTGACCTCGTAGCATAATTTTAAATGTAGATACTCTTGACGCCATACATTTTAAATGGGAGAGAAATATGGAGAAGAAAAAAAATATTTTTTCGTGTAAAACGTGACTTATTTTTTAAAAACCTTGACAGGAAACTTCTTTTTAGTATCCTCTTTCACGTTATGTATCATTCCCCCCCCCCCATCCTATGTACCAATTCTTGTTAAGGTTATTAAAAATGAAATTACTATAGTAATATATGGGCTTTTCTCTTTCTCACACCGACCACCAGATGCTCATATTTACGTTAAG
This sequence comes from Lepisma saccharinum, assembly GCA_022664845.1. NCBI lineage: Eukaryota > Metazoa > Arthropoda > Insecta > Zygentoma > Lepismatidae > Lepisma > Lepisma saccharinum. The sequence goes on from JAGDQP010015563.1 coordinate 36,236, forward strand.
TTTTCTTTTCCTTTCCTTTCCTTGGTGACCAGTGTGCGTGGAGGAGGTAGAGAAGAAAGACTGCTGGTGTTGAGCGATATGGAAGGGTCATGAGCATACATTCCAATAGAGTGGAGTTCCCTCCCTCTTTCATTCATCAAAGCAAGGTCGTCCAAGACGAATATATGGCTTACAGGATTGGGGTTACCAGAACTATTTTGATACAGAACTTTTAAGGGAACCAAAAGTGAAGAAAATTGCTGAATTGCCTTATAACAGTTTCTGAACCTGTGGTGTACAGAAATAATGTTATATTTATTTTTTGTCTCCAGATAACAGTGCAATTTCCGCCAATTTATTCTAAATATATTTAGAAAGGGAAAGAATTTTTGGAAGGAATCGGCCCTGACCTTATTAAAGGTACCCAGCATTGCCAGCTATAGCTAAGAAAAACAAAGGATGAGCTCAGTCAGGATAGCAGGAACCAGGAACCGAACTCGAGACTTCCCGGTTACAAGGCGAGCACTCTACTGACTGTTCTACCCAGTGTCTCTTTCAGAAGATTTCATTCGGGGGATCGTGGGGGGCTCTAAGGAAAATATAAATAATGTATATCGACTCCAATGTACTAAAATATAAAATAACAATAATTTAACTTAACATTACATCGTAATTCCCTAGTTAACCTCAAAATAACATGAACAATGTTCATAAAACGTGCTATTATATATGAATTTCAGTATACGTAAGAGTAATACAAATGTTGAGACCAATTATTTAGAGGAAGCGGTTGAAAATCTCCTGGGGGGACAAAGACCCCCGAAAGCATGCCTGAAAGAAACAGTGATTCCAGCTCATCGGTTATATGGTCATGGTCAATATATGCATCCAAAATTTTATTATGATCATTATATAATACCGTAAGTGGTCAATCAATCCATAAATGCTAATAACGTGTAACTGATTAGGACTGTTAAATACTCATAATTGATTTGCAAAACTAACTTTATTTATTAAAATTTCATACTTCCACGAAAATTTATTCTGTATGCTATTCGGAAGTTCTTTCAACCGATTTTGTTTGTTTTAACGTATAAATAAAAAATATGTAACCATTTGATGCGTCAGATGTTTCAACTGTTGAATTAGTCCGGCAACCGAGAGGTAAACCCAAAATTTTTGGATAAAGTTTTTTTATTACCCATGGGCAACTCCCACAATTCAAGGTGGAGTACGCCAATAACGTCATTATTCAATGCATTGTGCCATATGATTGAACAATGCCATATAACACACCCGAACTTTAGTATTAAGTATTTTTTGTCGTTAGTAGCTTTGAAGTAGAGTCGTATTTAAGATGAAAATGCCTAATGGCATTTTATCACTCTTGGACAAGTCCCACAATTCAAGATGGAGTCCGCCAGTAACGTCACTGTTCAACACATTATGACATATGAATGAATATTATCGCATGTCACACTCAATTTTTCTGTTTCAAGTTCTTTTTAATGTTAATAACTTTGAAGTAGAGTCTATTTAAGGTAAAAAGTGCTGCGACATCTCGTCACGTTTAGGATCTCCCACTATTCAAGATGGCATCCGCCCATAACATCACTTTTCAACACGTACCATATGTCTGAATAACGTGCAATATCTCGGAAACTATTAAGAGGACAGAAAATACTATTCTGTCAATTTGAGATTTTCAAGATGACAATTGTTACAATCATCTTGAAGGAGCATATTGAAACAGTCACCTGCAGCGTTGAAGAGGCTGCTTCAACAGTGTATTCATGAAGATATATTTTTGAACTCATTTTCTTCCAACTCACTTTACTTTCATACATAAAAGAATGTGGTTGAGATTAAAGTATCTGCTGCGTTTTATTGGTTCTTTTAACTCTTCTGCCTCATAGTTTTGTAACTGGATTTATGTAGAAAGAATTAAAAAGTGAGAACCACAAGCCTAGAAAGTTAACTGCATCAGGAGCATCATGTCATGATATCATTAATATATTTAACATTGGCGCTTATTATCATTAATAAATACGGCATTGCCTGTAAACATCTACGTTGACACTAGTTTAGGTTCATAAGAGAGAACATGTTTCATAACTACTGTTCAAGACCTAGCCTGCAATCCAATTATTCGGGATTAAATGAGGCTACTATCAGTTAATATCCTATCTGAGTGTGTTTCTTTACTTTGGATCCAAGCACAACGAGCTTTGGTATTGGGAAGAGAAAGCTTGATGCATGCCTTGCAAAAAAGTTTGCATTTGCTTCCTTTCGAATCCTTAAAACACAATGACAACCGTTAATGGCATGATCACCCGACTCGCTATGTTTAAAATGTTTTCTGGATCAGTTCTAGGATCCAGAGGGTCGATTAGACCGCTTAGCCTCTGCTATATTCCATCCCTGTTCACTGCATCTGATGCAGTGCTCGAAGTGGGATGGGGGCTCGACGGGCACTCCTTGCCCTTAACTTTTTCATTTCGGATTTGGAGTACCCCTACCTGTTTATTATAGGGAGCTCATTGCCTTTTATTTCAATAGGCAATCACCACCAGTAGGTGCAAGCGTACTTTTTCTAGCCCACTTCTGTAATCGTTCCCTTATCTTTTCTAACCCACTTCGAACACTGATATGATGAATTTCTAACCTTCATTTCCTCTTTGTGCTTGTCTTGAATTGTATCTTTACTGTCTTCACACATCAGTTGCAAGTTATTTTCAATTTTGGCGCAAGTGTCCAAACTTATTATGTTCTCAGGGTTTCGGGGCTGACAAGTGAGGATAATAACGATGATTCCACCTTGCGTGTGATCCTATTTTATGAATGATGTATCTAGTGTTTCTTTCAGGGATTTTTTCAGGGGGCTTTGCCCCCCCCCCCCCGGTTTTTTCCCTACCACTTGGCATTCGAGTATCTTAGTTTTTGATGAATCTGGATGCAGATCGTCCAACTGTCTGCTGTGTCCGTTTTAGTCTCCGTCCTCCGTGGACACTTGTTCGTTCGCGGACTGATATCTCTTTGTAAACCAAAGAATCGGAGACAACTATGACTGAGTTCCAGCAGCGTTTTCGTGAGCTGCAGAGTCAGTACCCGATTATTTTTCTTTTTACCGACAGGTCAAAATCAGATGAATCTGTTGGATGTGTGTTTGTTAGAAATGGGGAAGCCCACCAATTTTGTCTTAATCCCAAAGCTAGTATTTTTACTGCTGAACTATATACCCTTTTAAAGGCTTTGGATCTTATTCTGGTTCGTGGTTTCAACCGCATCCTTGTTTCTACAGATTCGCTCAGTGTTGTTCAAAGCCTCGATAATATGTATCGTGCAAGATATTTTATGTAAGACACACGCCATCTGCTCTACCGGTGGTGAGGTTGTCTTTTCGTGGATACCAAGTCATGTTGGTATCCATGGTAATGAATTGGCAGACGAAGCTGCTCGTGATGCCTCTTTAGGAGCTAACGTTGATGTTCAGCATGTCCCATTTCAGGACATGTTGATAAATTATAGACAGTTTACACGGAATGAATGGCAGCGACGATGGGATGACGTTGTTGTTAACTCATTGAAAGAAATTAAGGTAACTGTTGCTTCATGGAAATTATCTTGCTGAGATAGTAGGCGTGAAGAAGTACTTTTATGTAGCCTACGTATAGGACACAGTCGCCTGACGCACTGATATCTGTTGCGACGATTGGATTCACCACATTGTAATAATTGCAATGTCGTTTTAAGTATCCGTCGCGTTCTCTTAGATTGTTCAGGATATCATAATCTTAGACAACGTTATAACATCCCCAATGACATAGCGTCATTGTTAGGGGATGAACCAGGTATGTTGCGGATAAGTTTTATGTATGTTCGTGAGACAGGTTTATCTCCGTATCTTTGAGATGATTATGTCCCTAACCTGTTAAGTTTTATGTAGTATTATTGTTTTATTTTGTGAAGGTTCATTTACAACCTGCACGTTTTTAAAATTGTTATGCTAAAGACTCTATACATCTTTAGTTTTCTTACTCGTTCTTTTGGCCATTTACATCAGTGTTTTATATTTCTGAAGCCCTTTTACATTTTCAGCTTTTATATGATTTTACTGTTTTAGTTTTCGTATTTTATCCAAATAACAACTAAGTTTAGACGTCACAAAGATAAGGGGCTTCCCCCGTATCGGGACGGGCCTAAGTCATAGTGCTGTTACCGCCCATAAAATTCATTTTATCTTATCTTTACCGGGGTTTTTCAACCGCCCCCTGGAAGAATTAGTCTCAACAATTGTATTACACATACATATACAGAAATACGTATATAATAGCACATTCTATAAATATTGCCCATGTTATTTGGAGGTTAACTAAGGAAGTATGATATATTGTTAAGTAACATTATTGTAATTTTACATTTTAGCACATTATTTATAATCAATAATACGTTATTTATAATTTTCGTGAGCCCCCCGAAAGTGGAAGAAACACTGGATGTATCTATCCATATACCTATCCGCAAACCGTTCCTGAATGCAGGATTATACCGCATGAGACCTCTCTTTAAGAAAACGATCCTCAATAGTAGTTCATGGACCTGAGGTGCACTAGAACGTAGCATGGGTAGTTAGTGCGCCCTGAGGTGAAGTAGAGAATCAAATCGAGAATCGTAAGCATGTGTACACTTGCCAGTTACCTTCTTTTTTTGCACTTACCTCCTTTATCAGAAAACTGATTTTATTATAACATCAACTCACAGTTGAGATGCTCCATGTTATCCTAAAATAATGATGAAATAAAATAACTGATATTCTGTATGATTCAATCATACGATACAATGCGTTGACCTGTGATGTGATGCCTGATAGCACTTTGAACTGTGGGTGCTGCAAAAGGATGACATGGAGTCATAAGCCATTTTCATCTTACATAGATTTCACTTAAAAGTTTTTAATGATAAAAAATACTTAACAGAATTGTGGGTGTACCATAGGACCATATAGTTAGGGGTGTTCAGTTCGGTATTGAGATTTTCATACCGACTTTCGGAATGTTTTAGATACCGACAATTATCGATATACCGAAATACCGATAATATCGAAATACCGATAATATCAAAAATACCGATAAACCGAAATACCGATAATACGAAATACCGAACGATATCAATTTACCAAACAATATAAAAATATCGAAAAACAATTATATTGAGCAATATGGAAGTAGGAAGAGGGGGCTTTCAACACGCTATTTGGCATATTTAATTTTGGTTCTTCACACTCAGAGAATTTGTTCAGAGAGATAAATAATGTATGTAAAACTTTTTGGCAAACTTTATTTTTTTTATATATGAGCCAGTCTAGTAACTTTGGACTTCAGCCCATCACGATTCGCCCTTAATCTGTTAAAATCCACACTCATGACCCTGCCTGGACTCGAATCCGGGGACCTTCGAGCCGATGGCCTACCGCCGCGACCGCTCTCTCTCTGAGATGAATTTTTAGTTTGGTACCCACAAATTACATCAAGTACCATACTTCGCCAGGTAACGTACACAAATGGTGAAAACAAATGACAGCTGTGTGGCATGATGTTTGCAATTTATAAATATTGGACAAAAAAAATAGTTTTATCAATTAAAAGTTGTCTAAACTGTTCTAAGCTGCCCCCCGTTCAAATGGGTCCCCTCCCCATACTCATGGATGTATGTATTTAGGGGGTTGGCCTGGACCCCCAGTCCGAAATTCCCGTTTATATGTAAAAAATAGCATAATTTTAGGCGTAAATATCTATATTTAGGGTTCTAATAAATTTTTCACAAGAACCTTGTGTTAGGCAAACCTTAAAACTAATACAAAAATTTGACAACCACCGCGACCGGGATTCGAACCCGGATCTCCCAGTTGCCGGCCGGATATGCTGTCTATTACACCAGTGCGGCACGTTAACTCTCTCTGTATATCGGGTGTTGCAAAATAAGTGTTAAAGCTCTTGGGAGGTGATTCCTGACACTGAGATAAGAAAGAAAGTCCTCTATAACTTTCGGCGATCGTACATAGTTTAGGATCTACAAGGTACCGAAAGCGTGGGAAAATGAATTTCGGACGCCAATATTTCGGAAACTATCCAACGTACAGAGTGCGGGTAAAAAATTAACAGAAGAAATCATACTTGTTCTATTGAAATATGCATGCTTCAGAACCCTACAATGCACGCGCA
>JAGDQP010015564.1:0-23391 GCA_022664845.1 Lepisma saccharinum
GTTATATGACATGTTAATTTAGGAAGCTCAAGATACAAAAGCTGAAATGATATCGACTGCTTTTGTTACGTTCAATTTTCTGATTAGAACATTCTAGTCTCATGTAATGTGAATAATGAGGTTTAATGGTCTTGATGTTTTGGGAAGAACGTATTGACAGTGACAACGGTAAAGAAAAAGAGCGCGTTAACGGATTCATAGTTTAAATTCATTGTTAGAAACAAAATAAGATACTGAGATTTTTCTTGGATAAGAATGCATTGTCATCGGCGCAGAATGAATTTATCAAATCAGTGCTTTATTTAACTGGTCTCTCACTAAAACTAATGATTTATTGCAATATAATCAATAGCGTAGTATATAACTGATTTATGCTAAATAAATTGAGTTTTACATGATGAATAATGATTTTTTAATACATATTTTAGTAAGAACGCGAGGTGGAAAATATTCATATTTAACTTGTACATAATAAATTTGGTCCCAATTATAACATTTTCTGAAATCTATTTTATCTACCAATAATATACGATACTTGCAGTTAATTTTGTTTCTTTGATTTTCGATATTTTATTTCTCCAGAGGGCATCGTTCTCGTGGAAAAGAGAGACGAGACAAACTATTATTTTAGGCATGTAATCAAAACCCGTTGTACCAGTCTGGCGAATTTTACACAACAAAAAACTGAAAAAATATGTTTTAATTTTTATTTCTTTGGTTTCCTGTAAAAAAAAAAAAAATATATTCAGATTGCACATAACGGGTTTTTATAGTACACACTACAATTACCCATTTAAGTCGAAATGTGGAACTAACACAAAATTTCCGAACCTGAAGTCATATATCAAGAAAGTCATTTTCAATCTAATTAATAATTTGGGATAGGTGGTGTCCTTGTATTTTGTCTTGTTCACACCTTTCTATTTTTTAAAATTATTTAGTTGTTGTTGTACCAACTAATCATCTTATCTCTTTTTTGTACCAACTAATCATCTTATCTCTTTTTTCAATTTTTAATTTCCGCTTCTATTATACAGGGTGATAGATTAATGCACGAAAAAGAAAAGAGAGGTTGAATTATCAACACCAAAAAAGACAGGCACTGAGGTCATAGCTCGACGCGTAATGACGTAAGCGGTGTCGACTTCGCAAATCACACTCGAGTAGTACCCGATACATCTATTTAAGCATTGTTTGTAATTGATGAATTGTCGCATAGAGACAGGTTTCGCAATATAAGAATGTTATTGTCAAAGTATTATATGGTTTAATAGGGCATGTATAAAAATCCCCTCTAAGTAGCATTCGCCAATCACGATGCCGCTTACGTCGTTGTGTCGATATATGACGTCATGTGTGATGATGCCGCGTTAACTTCGAGTGCCTGTAGCTCCGAAGCTACACATTTTTAAATTACTTTTCTCTTGTTTAGGTGTCAGGAATACATTCTTTTTTGCACGCATTTATCAATCACCCCGTATATTGAACTTCAGTGTGTAAACCTTTTTACGCATGTTTAATCGTGTATAGAAAAAGTTCGTCCAAATGTTGCATTTCTGCAGTCAACTATGGTCAGATTTTACACTAATACTGTATATTATTCACCGGATGCTGCTTCTCTGTGGACTGATATTTTAAACTTGTTGCTGTTCTTAATATACGAGTATTTTAATCCAAAAATATTAAGTGTACTTTTGCTTTCTTATTGTGATAAACTTTGTCCTGATTATATTATTAAGTTTCGTTAAAATTTTTATAAATGTCTTTACTGCCACCCACAAATATATCATTTAATAAGTGTAAAATCACTATTTTAAAGTGTTTTTATCGTTATTGTTGGTAAGTTTCTGTCAAGCGTGAGGACAGTGGACTTCCCATAGGTAACTCTTTGTGGATGACATGTCAGTCCTTACCATAGTTGTTGAATTCGGAATTGACTCCTGGAACAACGTAATCAAACCCATTTTCTGTTTCCCAGTGTGATTTGGGTTCCGTGCGAATACCGGAAAGTTTGGAGCAAAAGAAAGCTACTTACGGATTAATCAAAACATTTAAGGTAAATAAAATGAACGTTGATCCTTCTACACAATATGTATGCTACAGTGGCTTTGAGTAATGATTGACTTCTTTTTTTTTTACTTTTCAGATGGTAAAGTGAAGAATGTGCTTGTATACAGCCCAACCAAGTTCACCGAATGGTTAATCCAGCAGGGACTCGTCCGCAGTGAGCAGTTCTGTTCCAGCCATCTGACCTCTGATTTCTCTCCCGTTCGTTTAAAGCTTGGCATGTACTCGGATGTCAGCAAGTTTCCGTACAGTGGCGGCTATGTATGGATCAGCGAGTGTTGCCCGCAGCGTTTTGTGTCTGTGTTTAGTGGGTCTATTTTTGAGGGAGCCCCGCATCCTCCAACAGTGTTATTGAAACTCATATATCATTGGGCTTGTCAGACTAACGTGCAAAATGTTGTGCAGTGGGTGAAAGTGGATAATTTCTACGTGAAAAACTTCTTTACAAACATGAGAAGTGTTTGTACTGCTGCCGTTCATGAAAAATTTGAGAAATTAGGCGGCCCGAATAAAAAAATCGAAGTAGGTGTTATTAGTCTTGGTACAACATCACAAGATGGAAATATGCGACAAGTGAAAGTAGAGGTTCTAGGTCTAATGGATTCTGAGAAGAAACACATTCGATTGCGAGCGGTGGAGCCCCTGCCGGATGGAGAAAGGAATTACAAACGAAGGTTCGCCAAAATTCTTGAACCAATGGGTGAGTGGGTTGATAAGGACACCATTATCGTCACGGATTACACGGTTGATAAAGGAACACTGATCAATATGGGTTACAAGAATATCGTTCAAGTTCAAGGAACAGCAGCTGACAGTTCTAGTAACCAGAATCAAAGCAGTAACCAGGCAATCATGGATTATTTGAGGCGGATAGTTCCTAGGATGTTTCAGGTAAATATTCAATCACTAAAACAAGTATATGTAAGAAATAATTTCTTAGTGTTGTTAAAACTTACTTTTCTTACTTTGCATTTGTATAGCGACTGAGTTTCCGGATTACTACGTCTCAGTGTCTGCTAGGTTATTTTTAAGTGCCACGTATGCTCTGTCTTATTTCAGTTCTCACTAATGTATTTTTGCACTTAATTTTATGTACAGTAAACTCCAGATTGTTACGTCATCTCTCAGATAGGAACGTATGTAGGGGGTGGGTCCGGAACCCCCAAAAGTTTTTAGGCAGAATTAGTATACTTTTTGGGGTAATTATCTGTATCTAATATAATATTTCAAGCCCAGACACACCTTTAACCCCCCTTCGCGGAAGCTCATGGAGCCCTCCCAAAACCAACTTCTGGATGTTTGCCTGCTCTGACATGTGGCGAATCTCGAGCTGTTCGGCCTGTAGATGTAAATTAGGTTAAAATTGAATGATAGTGTCTTGACAGAATCTGGAAGATTTTAAGAAACGAGGCTTTGTTTGCACTTAACGCCGTATTGCTTGACACCGGAAAAGGCCGATCGCCGAACCGTTCCTTGCAAGAAAAAATTGTACTGTGCTTAAGAGGGCTCCCCGCTCCAGTCCTCCCATTTTTAACATTTTTCAAAATATTTCAAAAACTAAGAATACTATCAAAAATAGAAATTCATAGCGCACTAGAACTTACAAATTACTATGAAATGCAGTGGACAGTGATCTCCATGGATCGTGTCGATTGATGAGTGCTCCGACTTCAGTTAAATAATGACGTTATAATCTTTGAAAACGTATCACTCGTTAATGGACACAATCTCAAGATCACTGTCCATTGCACTCCATAATAATTCGTAAGTTCTTGTGCACTATGAATTTACATTTTTGATAATACTCTTAGCATTTGAAATATTTTGAAAAATGTTAAAATGGGAGGGTTGGAACGAGGAGCCCTCTTAACCACTTGCAAAATGATCTGATTTGATACTTCTTCTTTCCCCTAATGTTGTGCTTGTCGGTGAACATTAAGTCATTAACCTTTATACTTTAAGCCATTGATCATTTTGATAGTGATCCTTGTTAAGTCTAAAAGGGTAAGTTTCCTTTAAATAAAAGAGAGTTCAAAGTAGGGTGGCTGATTTATGGAAGTACGTTCATTTCTTAGGTTTTAATTTCACTTAAATATGGTAAACATATATGACAAAGTTATCAATTAAGTATCTACGGATGTAAGGTACTCATTTGTTTTAAGGTAGTCCTTTTCACCACTTACGTGAAATGGGACCAAAATACGAAAGCAGGAATTTACAAGCCAATTTACTGTTTCAAATATTGTAAAACTTTTAAAAATTAGAAGTGGTATACACAAGAGAGTTTTAACCTTAGAAATTTCCTTTTTCAAAACTTTTTTTAAGGGACATTTTACCCATCAGTATTATAACAAGTACCGTATACACCTCTGTGTCATCAAATTTCACAGTACGTCACCACTACTGACGATGGCGTAAGATTCCTTGAAGAGATCATCATCTGGATCATGAGCAAAATTAGGCACTAATATCTTTTTCAGTCCTATCTGCTGTGAATTTACGCAAAGAATAAACCAGTGGGAACCTCTACAATGAAATATCTGAATGTAGCACAAAAAGTTGTCTTGGCTGGCTAAATTCTAGGCTTTTAATTCAAGGAACAACAGTTTAATCTCTCGTTTTGTCACGAGCAGCCGATACAACAGTAACTTCCAATCTCGGTCCTCTAGTTCCTCAACCGAGTTAGATCCATACAGATCTATTATTTTGTCCACTACTGTTTTAAGACCTTTGGCATCATCTGTGTAAATTTTCAAGAAAATCGTAAATAGGCGGCTGGGGAAAATTCTTTACATTGGACCACTCAACATCGAATTTTCCAGTTTGGTTTAAGTATTGTCTTATTCTAGTTTGAACTTTTTCTTCAGTGCTGTAGAGCCATTATTTTGCCAAGTATTTTAGACTTTTTTATTATGTTACAGAATACGTTGTCACTTCTTAGTCGACAAATAATTCAGCAATTTCTAGATGAGTTGACATGGCGTGAGCGATGGGGACCAACAGCAGCTCAAGCATTTGAGAATATTATCGCTCATATGGCTGAACAGACAAAACATGAAACAGGTAACTATATGAAGACCAAATGTTTCGTTTTACACAAGAATAAACTAATGCAGAGGATTTAATAGAGTATTGATTATTATTAATTTTCATGATTCAAGTATGAGAGGATATTGGTGATGTAGGCACCAAGCCTTAAAGATGTTTTATGTAAAAAACTTGGTTTGCTACGAATTAAATTATTGGTTTTACAGGGTGTCTGCAGGTCATGAAAGTTATAAACAGGTAATCGGTGATGAAAGTCAAGAAATTGCGTTTTAAGTTATGAATTTAGTCAAGTAAACCTTTTCTGACCATGTAGCCGTGCGGTTTAAGGCGTTAGGCCAACGACTTGAAGATCCCGTGTTCGAATCCCGACAGGGGGCATGGATGTTTGTGGATTTTAACTGGGTGACGGACCGAAGTCAAAAGTTACTAGCCTGGCCCGTATAAAATTAAGGTTACCGAAGTTTATCAGATAAACATTTTAAATATTAGCTATTTTTAGTTGTACATTTGCCATTTTTCCAAATGCGCAGAAAAATATTCTCGTACAACTGTGTTTGATATTGTGAACTTTTAGTGTTACATTAGGATGTGGTAAGAAATTTAGTTACCCAGGGTACATATCGTCAAAGTTTGGATGTTGTAGTTCCGGGTTCCCTAGTTGTTCCCAACTAGTCTCCAGCTTTTTTGTTGCATGAAAAAGTCATGAATTTGGCTTATGTGAATTCTGTAGACACCCTGTTGTAGTCAATATATTTCACCATATAATGTTAAGGGACCGTTCACTGCAGCGTCCCAACGAAAAATATGAAGTATCAATTTTTATCGGAAAAGTTTCAAAAGAATATATTTCTATGATATTTGCAGCTGTTGATGGCAAGCGTAATTTCCTCAAATGGGTAATTTGAGAAGTTTTAATTATTGAGAGTTGTTGCAGCCTTGAGAATATAGGTTGAGAAGATTGGACCACATCATGGAACTGGGATTGTACACTTTGGTCCAAAAAATATCCTCACCAACAGGTTTTATCGAATGAAAATTAAAATGACAACTAACCTAATTAAAATTATAAGAGGACAGTATTTGATTGTTGCATTGACAAACATTATTATACATTAAGTTTTACTTAATATTAGATGGAAATCGGTTTGCAATAGTTTTTTGTGTATCCACCTCTAGCCTTTGTGAGGGCTTGAACTATTTGTTGTATTGACTCCAGAAAGTTTTTGACGAGTACTAAGCTAAATTTTCGGATACCAAACCTGAATAATTTTATACATTATTTCCTTGTATTAGTAGAGCATTATATAGAAAAATTACGAAGCCATAACCGACCACAAATTCTCAGTGGGATTCGTACAAGGTGAATTGGGATGCCATTGTAACTGCTGAATGACCAGACATATAGGATACACTGCTGTACAAACCTACATCGTTGACAGCTGGCAATATGATCGTGAAATATGAATCGTCCAAGGTTTATACAGTGAAATCCTCCATACCTGTACTCAAAATCCAATTTTTAAGTATTCCACAGTATACTATCGATTGTTCTTATTAAAATCTTAATTCATCTTTCTCGTTTGGAAAATATCCATCCCCACATAATTACACTTTCGCTTCCACAACACAAAGCTTTTTTAACTTCTCCCGTAACTCCGTCCAGTTTCAAACCAACATAGTATTTTTGTTGCCAAACATTGTATTTTTTTTTTAATCTGAGAAAATCGCACTCCTCCAATTCTCAATTGACCATTGCTCAATGCTCATACATATGCCAGCGAACCCATATCTGTACTAAATGTACTTTTTTTTTTGACAAACGTGGCATTTTTGCGGTATCTTCGTAATGTTTTTTTCAGAAAGGCCTCTTGGCACTTTTTGATGTGAAATTTCCGTCCCAATTTTTGTTCCATCATAGAAGCAATCTGCATTGAACTCAGTTTCCTTTTATGCATTTGTACAATTTTCATTGTCCTACATAACTAGATTTTGGTTTTCTTTTCTGTGACCGCATCAATAACTTTAACTTGACATCCTAGATTCTGTTTACTTTTTTAACTCATTTCCGAATTTTTGTGATTGATCAAGTGCCTATTGGATTTCGCTATTGGATATTCCTTCTTTGCATTCAGTACCAAAATCTTTCTCTGATTCCGTGGAGTTATAATTTTTCTGTTTTCGATGACTTAGAAACACAATATACATCATATTAAAGTCTTGGTAACACACGTGCTATTGTTGCAAAACAATAAAGAAACGTCACTACACTAGAGAAGCAACAATCAAATCACCTGACTGCAGTGCCAGAACAAATAACCACTCACTCACAGTAAAATAGAGTAACTTAGAGCAAGTTGAACCAACGTGCTACTTGTACAAATCATATTTAAGTCAAAACTTCTCCAGAAATGAAGACAGGAGATTAAAGAAGGATGTAACTGGTGAAAAGAGATTGTTAATAATCTCATTCGCTATTATTTAAACAAGAACAAGAAGAAAATGTCGGGTGCACGTGCGTAAGCACATTACAGCACCTCTGGCGGATAATAACACAAGTTAGAAACATATGAAAGTGATAATCTTGACTAATTTCTAATTTATACACGTTGCTCAACAAAGACAATGTTGAAATCAAGTTGTTCAACACAAATAAAAGGAAACAAAACTATCTTAAACAAAACTAACGAAACTGCCTTGAAGATGCATAATAAATAATATTTTGTGCACGTAGTAGGTAATTCATGTGAAACGATGTCTGTAATAGGAATTCTAACCTACAGTAATCAGTTAACTGTTACTTGCTTAAAAATAACTAACATTACCACATCTGTAACTTTAAAGACGATTGATCTCAAAATATATAAAGAAATACATAAAAAATGCAAGTGTTAATTTTTTTGGGGACCAAAGTGTAGTAGTTGTCAGTGGAAGTAGGAAATAATATAGTTTAAATTCGTCAGAGAATATGGTCATTGTTTAAAGCGAGAAATTACTTTGTATCCAGTTGTGTGTGATCTTCCTTGAAAATATTTTACTTGGACTCCCAGTTTTGATGTTGACTCCGCATGGTGCAAGCGGGAAACTAAGGTAAAGGCACCAGTTCTCGTCACTGCTCCAGTAGTCGTCACGTTTTAGCTAAACGTGTGAAAATAAAACCTTGCGTCGTTTGGTGACAAAATCAGACCAACTTAGCAGTCATAGTCTGGTACGTAACTGGTGCCATGTTCATTGCATCATTTCGTTTAGTAGAGATGTCTTGTGTTTGGGCGGCAAGTTCGTTTTTCCTGCTATTTTCGTAGTTTTGTTACTAAAAAGTGTTAAGGAAGTGGACATCAAAAAATAAGCATTGAAGGTTTAGGTTAAAATACCTGATGCTTAAATGTGCATAAAATGCCTCGTTGATGATCAAATTAATTATCAGATTATAAGTTTGCGTGCCATGACAGCCACTTTCTCTGCTTTGGGGGATGACAACGACTGGTGCAGGTCAAATATACTTGGTACCAATGCCCGTCACGAGTGACAATTACTGATGAAATATTGGTACTTAAAATTTTTATTCCAGAAAGTGTTAAATGTATTTTAATGTGATGCTAAATTTATCATAAAAATTTCATGGTGATGGCCTCACTCCTTCCAGTAGCTGTCAGTAAAATTCTATATTTAAATTCCTACATATTCCACCGAAAGTCAACTCTAAGCTTTTTAGAATCTCTGAGGAGCTTGTACCAAGCCCTTTGTGCCTCTTTCCTTTCATGCATGCTTTATTTTGCTAGGTTAAGATCCAGTGAAGATGAAAAAGAGGATATATATTTTCCAAACAAATATTCGTGGGACGTTGGGTGACTACTACTACTGGTGCATTGGTGTGACGAATATAGGGGAACATCATCATTTAGGGTGACGACTACTGGAGCAAAATTAGGGTTGTAAAGAAACTTAATTCTATAACTATAATGCAAATTACTGAATTGATCTGTGCTATTATGGCACGAGCCCTGAAGTTGCTAGTGAAGTGAAAAAAGTAAGGTTGTTCCGTACACATAGATCTACAGAAAGCACTTTCTGCAAAATCCACCTTAACATGCCGATAACTGGTGCCTTTACCTTACAACAATTAAGAAGAAGCGGACTCCGGTCTCGGAACACATGATGAAGCTACAGTAAGGAATCTGTGTGTGCTCTGAGCTCGTGACACCGTAGAATGAAAACCGCGTGGTAGGCCAACGACCTGTATGACTTTTCCAGGAGTTCTAAAGAAGTAACATCTGTTTTTGGAGGCGAAACTTAATTTTCGGTGAAAGACAATTATCAAAATTTCTTATAATTTTAAGTATGGATGACACCTGAATTAGCTTGTACTTTTTTTTTTCATATGTAATAGCTTAAGTGTACTGTGATTGTATATTTGTCTTTTCAGGAGATACATTATTAGCGAGGCTAAGTAAGATCGCAACAAATCCATTCAGAAATTGGTGTTACTCGAACATTAAAGTTCCTCCGGGCACAGGAAGTTCAAATTCTTCGAATGCTACTCAGTCAGCAACACAACCAGCAGCAAATCAGGTGAAAGCAAATTTCTTTCTACTCGTTATAGATATATCACCATCAGCACCACTCTTTCTTTATTTCTGTTGTGACCAAGCCGCGTTAATCGTATCCTAACGTGTAGGAGTAGATACGTATTGGCCAAAACAGTGCGTGCCGTAAAGCCGAGTTTACTGGATTAGTGTAACAAAGCCAAAACCCGTTGTTACCATCAACAAGAAGAATGTTGATGGTAACAACGCCACAAGAACACCCAGAACCAAAAGTGGATCAGTATACCTACGTTTCCCAAGATTACAGAAAGATTACATAGAATTTAGAAGTATAATGAAGTCATATTTCAGTCGCACGAAATATGAAAGTTCCTTCATCCAATATAAAAGTTATTTCATTGTACATACGCACGCAAAGAGCATAATTTAAATTTAAAATAGACATTATGCAATAACCTGTTGTTAAAATACCTGAAGACTGTAGCATATTACAGAAAAGCTTCGCACCGACTCGCCGTAGTTCAGTGGTAGAGCTTTGGCGTAGCATTCGGGAGGTCGTGGGTTCGATCCCAGTATTCGACCATCCTGACCGAGGATTTTCCAGGGGTTTTCCTCAGTCATACCAGGCAAATGCTTGGATGGCACCTTCAACATAGGCCCTGCCCGACACCTTTCCTAATCCTCTCCCCTACCTTATCCCGGCCGCAGTCTTAGTTTCCTAAAGGCCATATAAATAAAATTCAAATTCTACAGAAAAGCTTCGCATAAGTCTGGGCGACTATATAATTTTCAAGGACAGACATTTAGGTCAGTTAAAATTTGTATTTGAACAAGTTCACAAAGGCAAGTAGTGATCTCTGATTGACGACTCCATTTCTCTTGGTGTGCGTGTCGTTGAGTAAGACAAGTGGCTGAACAGGACAGGTATCCGGTCATAAATTTTCGATTCGTTATGTGATAATGACCTGTTTCTCAGTTTTATAATTGCCCAAAGTAGAAGTGTTGGTGGTGGTTAAGTTAAAACGTAAGTTAGCAGTTTTTACACATTTATGTTTTCTTGTGTTTTTTTTTCTTTTTTTTTCTTGTGCGTATGTATACGACACGACTTTATTATAAAAGTACAAATTGTATTCGTTTGATTGTCGTTTTGGAACTGACCCGTGTGCAATTGTCAACAAAATATCACGAAATTACAGTTTAATGTCTGGATGTTTATTTTTCGTCTGCAGGGTGATAAATCACAGGGTCCCAAACGAAACAGAAAACGACCGTCGGATACTCCAGTGATTCCAGAACCGAAACGGTTACAAGTGACTGCACCACAGGAGATGAAACCATTGGAAACATTCTACTACGGCACATTGGAAGGTGACAAATCTTTGATTGAAAAGGAAACAAAAGCACCTATAGACACGAGGGTAAGTGTTAACATCTGTACTGCAAGATGCTATAGCTTTACAGTATTGACCAATTGTGAGGTTATTCTTGCAGTATAGTCGAATTAGTTACGGTTAGGTTAATATCCCAGGGAGAAAAAACTGCGACATGACGGAAAAACAGACTCCCTATAGCGAACTTGGATTTGGCAGTGTTTTAGCCTGCTACGGGAACGTGTAACATTTGGAGAATGCAGTGCCTAAATTTTCCGTTGCTACAAAGTGCTACTATGTGTTCCACTATATAATGCTACAACATGCTAAATCTTGAATTGTAGATGATAAATTTTCAGTTTCAAAGTGTTATTCTCTTACTTTCCTAGACATATGAAATTACGGGGTAACCAAATATTCTTGCGATGACAGTGCTTAAACATGCCTGTTACAATAAATTTGGTAGGAAAGGAAATACTTTCATGTGCGTGTAATAGGAACAGCAAAATTACAGACAAGACGATGGAAATAGAATATAAACCTGACAGAAGGAGACTTTTTTCATATTCATCAAGTTTTCACAAGGCCAACAAATGCATGTTTCTTTTTGTTCAGCAGGGAGGTTACTGCAGTGGTTTCCATTGAGGAACAGGGTAGCACACAAAGGCAAGGTCGGCCTGAGCCAAAGTTGCGTAAAGTCCTTAAAAATTAAATTAAATTCAACGAAGGCAGGAGAAAGTTCTGTGGCCTATGAGGTTACAGGGTAAACAACCATTTATGTGATGATGATGATGTTTGTTACAGTACATGTGCTAGTGATAGTAACAGCAAAGCCACAGACATGGACATGGCAATAGAACCTGCAACTGACAGGGGGATACATTTATCCCTGTACATCAAATTGGAACAGGCCTTGAACATGCATGGTTTTATGGCGTTCCTCAGGAAGGTTACGGTAGTGGTGCACAGGTGAAAGGTTGAAGAAATTAAAAAATCATGGGATGTTGGTGCTGAAACATGCGTGTTACAGTATGTGCAGGAATTTAAACACTGTCATGTACTTGTGATAGTGACAGCAAAGCCACAGAAATAGAACATTCAACTGACAGGAAGATACCTTTGTCCTTGATATCTCAAGTTGTCACAGGCATTAACAGGTATTTTACAGCTGTGTTGTCTGGCATGTTAGTTACAAATTACAGACAAAATTCACTGGAACATCCCAGGACAAGTTCATGTGCTGTTACAAACCAAATACATTCAAAGTCACAATTTCGCATGTTCGTGCTGCTGTTACAGGTCTGTATCAGCATGAGTGCTGAATCCGGCATGTTTTAAAACTCAATCTTCGTTTTCAGTCATGTTTCTTCCATGTTCCATTCAATTCACATGCTGACAGAGAATTAAAAAGGAGACTGAGCCTGATTTTGCCCCGTTTTTAACTTGAATGAAAAAAAAAGGCAAAATTCTGTTTTAAGAGCCCAAACAGGGTAACATGCCGGTTTCTGGCCTGCTACAACTCAAATCTCCGTTTATTCTCATAGGGGTATCATAAGATTACGCTCTATGGAGTAAACTGAACTAAAGCCTGTGCGTACCACATTTAAAAGGAATCCCAAGAATAGATGGACTATGGAACTGTTCTAGGAAACTAGGTCAGATTCAAGTGCGAGAATCAAAACATCATTTCCTAAAGCTACAATAATATTAGTAATATTTTATTTGTATTACGAATACATATCACTAATCTTTAAGCACCTCCAAGTACCTCAAACATCGTATATAATCAAATTATATTACAATTTGAAAAAGGCTTACCAACATAAGCCCATAACTTGAAACAAAACAGCTACAATATCCATAAGAGATATGCAGAGAGACTCATTCTTCTCAGAATCTAAAACGACAATATAATTATATGCTCAAAAAATTTTTCATTTTGTGCATCATTGCAATTCCCAAGGTCCTACCACAGTAATTTAAGTTTGACTGAGACATTTTTATACAAAGAAAATGAAAGTAACGCATCCACCAAACTAAGTATGTTTTCGAAGTGTCAGCATCGCTCCAAGTTTTGTTTAGCGCAGGAAGAAGGTGATGAATATCGTAGGTCAGTGTTCCCAACCTTTCTCGTCACGTGGAACTTCAGAAACAACAATAAAAGCTTGAAGCACGGTTGCCTGGCACATACTATTTTAATCCAGAGTAGAGCAAAATATGAAGTAATATTTTACAGTAGGTGAACCAAACAACAATCCGTATGTTTTGAACGCAATTTTACTGATTTTCGCCGAACCCCTAACACTGCATCGAGGAACCCTCGTGTTCTGTGGAACTCTGATTGGGAATCATTGTCATAGGCATTTAGGAGATATTTAAAGAGTTCTTCTCGTTTTGAATTTCATCCCCTCCAGATGATCCTTAAGGAAGACCAAACAAATGATAGTCGCTTTTGGGGAGGGATGCGAATTTTGACCAGAGATTCTGCTGCAAGATCTGCTATTAGATGTCGGGGGTGTCTACATAAAGAGAAATGACATTTTCTGGCAGATTTCCTGTCTTGCAAATGACTTGTACGGAGTTTTTCAGTAGCGTGAAGTAGTAGTAATATTAATTGTTCCTCTGTTATCTAAAATGTACAAAGGAATAACACTTTTGATGTCCCAAAGATAGTTTCAGATGTCTTTTCCGGCAGACGGCTGTTCTTTGAAGTTTGTATTTTTGAGCGGGGCGAATGTCACCCTTCACAAAACTGATAATACTGTTATACTCCTACCAGTGGTCATTTATTCCTTGTGCTATGCCCAATCTTCTCAAAATCTCAGCCGGTTTTACGTTTTCAGAAGTACAATGACAGGCTGTTAGACTTGACGCCATGCTCACTGCTGCTACATGGTGTGCATGAGTGGAACCAAAGACGACTACAGGATACTTTAGAAGGTATATAGTACTTGCAGAAACAATGTTAATCAGACAAACATAATGTAACGTGCTATTTTGAAACCAAAGTGTTTCGATTCTTCGCCTAATCCATGCATTACGCGTGCCATTTGAGGTTGTGTACCTCATCTTGTAACATTCCTTCCTCTCACTTAAAGTACGAAAACTAAAGTAAAAGGTGAGATGTTAGTAATAGGTGAATATAGATATGGTCTAAAATAGAGAATATTTTATTATTAACATGAACCAAAAGCATGCAGGTATAAATGTGTACAAACTTGAGGTTGATTAACTTGCTATTGTCTGTTACCTCAAAACGTGGTCCTTTTAGAACCATAAAATAACTTCCACTGATAATTGTAGCAGATTCTTATTTCCAACTTAATTCTATTTATTTATAGTATAATCCTATTCTATCTTGGTGTACCCCTGGCAGCTACAGCACTCGAATGTTCGCGAAGTGCAGGACTGAGCCTGTGAGGGACAGCCGCTGAACATGCGCTTCACAGTGGCGTGTTCAACACATTATTTAGAGAGGGACTAACTACCATTCGCGAAAAGTAAACGACGGAATGGATATTTCTGATTTTTCGAAATTGAAGAACGAAGAAAACCCGTTTCGTTACAAGTCACAATGTTCCATCGGGATATGCAATCAAACAAGGGTCACGTTATTCGTGGACAAGAAATTTTGAGTGCAGAAATTACACCAAGGTGCATAATTCCCTCGTTTATCGCTTTGGATGATGGTGTATGACCAAGAGTAGGTAAAAAAAATGATAAAAGGACTATGAATTTGGGAAAGAATTAAAGAAGGATTATGAAAAGTGTTTATTTGCACGGTCTCACCTCAACTCTTTGGATTTGGGTCTGGCAGAAGCTGAATTTTTTGTACAATTAATGTGAAAATTGGCAACCCAACGATAATATTAATCATAATTTAAATTTTCTTTGATAGAAACTCGTTTCGTAATATGTCGAATATTCTCAAAACATTTAACAAAACTTGTGTTCACAGCTTTGCTCTGAAATTCGCTGTTTAGATGCCTAATAGGGCACCTATTTGGAATAAAAATATTTTGACCGAATGCTAGTGTTAATCATAGGAGTAAGAGTTGTCCGTGAAACATTAGGTGTCTTTGGGACATTACCTATTGACAACGCTGGAGCTAAGCGATTTGAAAAAGTCTGCGAGCATTAAAGGGCTCGTCAAGTACAATAACCCAGCCATTTCAGTCCACCTTGTGAATTATGTCAGTGATAGTGTGTTGAAGATCTAGTACCAGTTACCTATTTTGTCAATTTTATTAAGCTAAAGAACCAAGTGGTTAACACCGTCCTTTCAGAGCGAGCGATCTCTGGTTCAAACCTCAGTCAGAGCTCCCTATTTCGGTGTGTATTCATCAGCGTGATGCCAGTTGGTCTAGAAATTTCTGACTCTACTTTCGAAAGTTACATTAAAGCGTGATGGGAAGCTGTTTTGGTGTCCACGTGACACACACTGAACGAAAGTCGCTGGTCAGGCCAAGGACTAAGTGGGTTATCGGGGGAGAAGTTTAGATTATATGTTAAAACATAACAATAATAATAAAGAATATCAAGACTACCAATGGGGTCAGTCCAGAAATGAATAGGAATGTACCGGTCTAGGCACAAAGGAACGGTACAGGGTAAAGGTTTTTATGAAGATCTTTTTTTTGTGAAGGAGACTGTGCTCTGGACTGTTATCTACCTCTGGCACCCGGAACATGTATCGCGGAATACGCACGTTGTCAGATCGCTCTCTTCTGGGCATAACTATCGCACTAGGAATGAAACTTTATCCTCGTCGCATTTCTATTTCGAAGGATTCCTTTAAGAGCACATCAAAATAAAATGTAAGTAACTTTGTTGCTGGCTCTGGTGGCACAGTTTTTACTTCTTGTAAAACTCTCTCTGTTTTTATATGGGCCAGTCTAGTAACTTTGGACTTTGGCCCGTCACGATTCTCTCTTTAGCCATTAAAATCCACACCCTTACTCCTACCGGGACTCGAACCCGGGACCTTCGTGTCGTGGGCCTACCGCCGTACACGGCACGGCTAGCCCCGGCTGGCTTGACTTCTTGTGTTACAAACTTGTGGAATTACTGTGACGTACAGTGTGACGTACACATTTCAAATTGTTCTACGTCATTCCAAGCGCTGCTTTGAAAATTAATGAACAGAGCTGCATCGTGGCACTCGTTTTAAGATGTCAACACAGACTGTGCAAACTTAAAAACTTCGTCCCCACTCGAAGTGACGAGATGCACAGGCGTTGTGCACTGTAAGATGACAAACTATCGACTGTCCTGTGGCAGGCTGAGAGTGTGAATATCAACATCCACATCGGTATTTTCCCACTTCTGATTACATGGCGCGAAGAGAGATGAAATCTAGAACCCGAGCTTGGTCATAAGATAGAACCCAATCCTTACTCACGTTCTGCTAAATTTCGAAGGTGGATTTGCACACATCGTAAATTAAGTTGTTATTCCTGTTGCCGTGTTCCGGCACTTTTTATATTTGGAGTAGTGACGTCAATAAGCGCCTGCCAGTTTCTTACGTAGAATATCACACTTCGAAGTACAGTGAAATCATCGTGATCTCATGATATATAGAATAGAATGTTCGTCCACACAACACCGTTTGCTTTGTATCTTTATATCTTAATTTGTAATTTGAATTCCCTTTTCGTATAAAACTTAAGGCAACTCCACACTTGAACTTGTAACAGGACCGTTACAAATTATTCAACAGCATAAAAGGGAAAGCGGGAGAATAAAAATAAAAGGAAAAAATAAAGCGAACTTCGTCAGTCAAACTATTGAGCTTTCTAGTATATGCATGTTTCATTTCGTTTAGATTTTTACTCGTCATTTGTATTCGTATGTAATATTTGAGTACTTATATCCTTGTCCAATAATCCCTGACTGGAAATTTACAGCTTTGTGCTTCTTCCTCTT
Source organism: Lepisma saccharinum (assembly GCA_022664845.1). Lineage (NCBI taxonomy): Eukaryota > Metazoa > Arthropoda > Insecta > Zygentoma > Lepismatidae > Lepisma > Lepisma saccharinum. The sequence continues at coordinate 16,952 of JAGDQP010015564.1, forward strand.
TTCAGTGTTCGGTGTGCAGAAAAAATTTCACCAATAACATCCTGTTAATGAAGCATTTAATAATGCACGCTCAAAATGATAACAGCTTTAACATTGAGTTGGGTGATTTGACTCAATGTAAATACTGCCTGAGGAACTTCCCGACACCGTATAATATGCAGACGCATATTGAAGAGGTGAGTAGAGATTTATAAATTACATAAAATGGTTTCTGAGAGTTTCAATGTCATTTTTCGAATCGGTCTTCAATATAACATTATTTTGTGAGCAGTCATATGTAAATTCACTTTATTTCTTATTATTTTGTTGAAAATTACCACACAGATAATGTTAATTTTGGCATATCTTTAATCTTGTAAAGAATTCATTAACTCAGTTCTGCAAATTCCCTGCACGCTTTATTCAATTATTATTACCGCTTATAAGGTTAGGTTATGTTCAAAATTAACCTGACTCAACGTTTTTGTGGTATATTTCAAGCCCAAGTTGATACATCACATTGTGTCGATCCTATTTAAAAGATTCGGGTAAGATAACAGACTTCGATATGATGGCTAATGAATACCCTTTAGCCATTATTAATGTACATTTGGTTTCAGAAAGAAGCAAGTGTTTCCAGACTATTGAATCAGCCACTCCATTGCAATATTACTTATTCTCTCTCATAGCAATAACTTCATGATAACCCTGATTCCACCTGTAGTTAAGTTCTAGCTCATATCGGTATATTACGTGACATTTTTTTCCTTTTTAAAAAATCAAACAAGATTCAAGGCGACGGACTTTAGGAGGGCGGCCATGATGAGTGAACCTTCTAACAGGTGATGTATGCTTTCTATCAGAAAATTATTAATATCAAACTCACTTTTCGCTGTCTGTATACAGAAAGTCCTCATGTAGTTGCCGAAGAATATGTATATTATGAAAACGTTGGAGAATATTTTCAAGCCAAAATTCAGGCCTTTCTTCAGTCGTGAAGGAATCGAGGACATGAGGATTGGACAATTTAAAACAAGCGGTGGGTGAACCTTTATCAAAGAACATACGAAGTATATACTAAGTAATATCTGAGCTCCAAATGATTTGTCAATTTGCACTATGGTGGAACTATTAATAAGTACGTTTTCATTTCGTTAGGACTTTTAAAAATTGTGTTTTTCGGACTCGGCTCACCCTAGAGGCGACAAAAATTGCACATGGCTGATAAGAATATAAATGTAGCTCAAGTAGAAGGTATAGATCTTAGAAATAACGAAAGATTTAATAATTACGTATCAAAAAAAATATAGGTTTGTGGTTAACGAATGTCGAAACACATGATTGATCTGCTAATTTATATGGGTCGTTCAAGTGAAAGTCGTTCGATGACATTTGCTGGGACAGTAATGTATTTACATGAGATTTGTATAGTAGATACAGGCATGTATGGCGACTGTTTGAATGGTATATTTTTCTTACCTTAAGCATTCGAGACCATTCATTACGGAGTTTCATTGTGGGACCAGCCACTGAATGCCGTCAATGTAGAATACGGGGGGAGGAAGGGGAAGGGGTTGAACCACCGTTGTACGGCAGCCTTAATCTCTTCATCTGTGTGTAACGCAATGGCAGGTGACGTCAACACGCCAGGAAACACCCTCCGTGGCCAAGGAAATGTCTCCATGACCAAATAAGTTCAAGTTTCAAGTATCTGCTGCCTAAGTCATGCGGTTTGTGTTCTTTGATTGTCACGGACAATTACTGCTGAACTTCAAGGAACCAAACGAATCCATCAATGCCGAACGTTGCTAGCATTCTGACGTGTTTACACACCAAAGAAGGTCACCACCATACAACGGTTGTCCAAGTATTCTATGTAGATGGCATTCGGTGGCTAGTCTCGCAATGAAACTAAGTGCCTGAATGCTTACGGTGACTACTTCTGAGAAGCAGATCTCGGTCAAACAGTTGCCATACATACTGTACAGAGTTCATTTAAATACATTTGTTACTGCCCCAGCAAATGCATCGAACGGCTTTCATTTGAACGCCCCATATATATTTAAAAACAAATATAGTTTTGTGTTTAACCAACGTAGAAGCAGACGCTTGATTGATTTTTCTAATTATATGTTTAGGTATGTTTGGAATAAAGTTGAATATTTCCGGATAAGTTCTGGATTTTAAATTGGATAACAGCGTGAGAATTATGAGATACACAGGCACGCCATTTTTATGGTGGCTCAATACACCGCTGATTGCAGTTTTGACCATACTTTGTGCTGTCAGGATGAGATAGCTCAGTAGACTTTCCTATTCATGCAGCTTACCGCCTTGCGTACCTCAATCCTAAACGTCTTTTAGATATGCAAGTTAATTTCTTTGTGTTCACGTTCCGGAGAGCGATATATATAAGATGGTAAACAAGGTAGAAAAAAAAGGATACTTACATTGCGAAATCTTGAGATAGGAGCACACGAACTTCACGAAGACTATAGAAAATTAGTACGTTTCGCAATTGCGTTTTCAACTGGACAGAGCGGACAAGTGCGGGATTGGTGTTAAGGCACCAGCACACTAAGTTTTCCCGCATTCTCTCACATATTGAATTCCTGCAATCCTGCCTTAACCTAGGACTTACACCTAAAGGTCTAACTCCCAAAATCCCCCTCTCCGGTTTCTCGCCATCCGATCGGCACATGTTTTTTCTTTTTCTTCTGCAGATACACATCTCTTAATCTGACCACTCTTAACACTCTCTTTAGACTTTCACCAAGCCTTAGAGTTCTCCATAGAACTGCAATCTCTCATCAAAATCCTGCTTTCCTTACCACTTCCCCCATCTCGTAACATATACGAAACGCTAACTGTCAAGTAACATACTTCCCGTCTCTTGCTTGACCTGAGATCCAAACACCTTACCAAACTTTCTCGACTTTGTCTTTCTGCCTTCTCTCAAGGTTCCTCTCTTCCTTTGCCTCTCCCTTCATCCTCTCCCTTTAATTAGTCGTCCTGATCCGACCTCTCTTAGCAATTGCCGGAGCAACGTAACATCTGCCCCACAGAGACTCAAAAGTAACCGCGTTAAGTGAACCCGCCACCTTAAGCCAACCAAAAAATCCTGAACGCCTGCAGCCAGTTCTCTTCTTTCGTCCCGCACACTTTCAGATACCGAACAAAAAGTCCTTTCGTACAGCCTTACCTTCTCTCCTTCCCGCCATATTGAACAAACCATCCCACTTAATGATTTCCTCGCCTTTGCCCGTAACCTCAGGTGGCACACACTACCACTGGTCCACTCATCCTGACACCTCTCAAACCAGAACCTCTGACACCGAAACTCATCCCAGCCTCCACAAATTCCTTCCTCCCTCCAGTAAGAATCCTCCTCCTCTCCCTCCTAACCACCCTGTTCAACTGTACATTTCCTTCCTCTACAAACAGATTGCTCACCCTGGCTTCACTGACACGTTCCTGTCACATCACAACCTCACAACTGCAGACCGAAGAGCTATCTCCAATCTCCAATCTTCGTTCTGATCCAACCATCATTATTCGCCCGGCTGACAAGGGATCCACCACGGTAGTCAACTACTCTGACTACCAATCCGAAGCCCTCAAACAACTTCTGGTCTTACCTTTTACCGTCTTCTCGAGGAAGATTACAAAATAATTCTAATAAAAGAAGTTCTAATAATTCTAATCCCACCCAATCCTTCCTTAATAGAATTCGCACCTACCTTCAAGCGCAGGAACCCTATGAGGGGCTGTCGCGTTCCACTGTCTCTACACCCTGTCCTGACTATCCCAGAACTCCTAAATTTTACCTACTTCCCAAAATCCATAAACCTGGTAATCCCGGCAGACCCATTGTTTCCAGTATTGGTTCTCCCACTGAAAGAATCTCCGCCTTCCTTGACCACCATTTCAAACAGTTTGTCCAGGCTCTCCCTTCCTACATCAAGGATACCAACCACTCCCTCTCCACAATCAAATACCAACTTAGTTCGTGACATCAGTGTATACCAACATCCTCCACACCCATGGCCTCATTGTCCTTGATCACTTTCTGGACACACGCCCCAGTCCTCGTAAACCCAGTACACCATTTCTGCTTCAGCTAGCCCAGTTTGTCCTCACCATGAACAACTTAAAACTTAACCTTTGTGAACCACAATTTCCTACAAATCAAAGGCACAGCCATGGGCACCCGCATGACCTTCCTACGCCAAAGCTTTTCATGGGACGCCTGGAGATCCAATACCTCAAGTCCACACCTCTCAAACCTTTCACCTGGCCTCGCTATATCGGCGATATTTCTTGACCCACAGACATTTCTGCAAAACCTCAACTGCACCTTTCCCATCAAGTTCACCTGATCCTTCTCGATGGAACGCGTAACTTTCCTTGATGTGAATGTCTGGCTCAAGAACAGTCGACTTGAGACAGGCGTTCACAACAAACCTACCAACAGTATGCAGTATCTCCATTTCAACAACTCCCATCCATACCATACCATACCACACCAAACTTTCTCTTCCATACGCTCTTGCTGTCCGGGGTTCCTGCATCTGTTCCTCTGATGACCTGCTCCGTAACTATTTCAGTTCCCTCTCCTAAGCTCTCACTAACCGTGGATATCCCAAACACGTCCTCCGTAAACAACTGGACCGTGCCTGTAATCCCCGTAACTCCAACCGACCTCCCCGCGAAGCTCCCTCCGCTCCCAATCTTCTCACCCAGTACCACCCGAGCCTTCAGTCCTTCCAAAAGCTCCTCAAATTGGCACACCCCATACTCACTGTGTCACCTGAAACTGAAAGAGTTATCCCGTCGTGTTCCAAAACAGCATACCGCAGACCTCCGAATCTCAACTCGATTATCTCCAGAACTGGACCAATCCCGCCCCCTACCCTAAACCTAGCAAGTGCAGTAGACCGCGCTGCAAAACCTGTCCTATTTGTGATCCCAGTCTTTCCTTCGTACATCCTGTCAAGACGTACTCTTTCAGACACTCCGGTAGTTTCATATCTTCCAACCTCGTTTATCTCCTGCTTTGTACCTGTGTTCCGCCTTCTACGTTGGCGGAACTTTCCGCATCAGCAACCATCGCTATTCCTCCAAATCTCAACTTCCGCACCTTCCCATACCCGAACACACTTCTTATCACGGCTGCACCTTTGACGAAACCTTTCGAGTCAGAATCCTGAAAGTCCTGAACCCTGACTCACCTGCCACAGTAAGAAAGAGATGGGAGCAGACGTACATCTCCATCCTTTCCGCCAACCATGAACCCGGCCTCAACTGCCTGTAACTCCTTGCAACGCAGTGTCTTCTTCTTTTTCTCTTCCTTGTTCCGTCTCTAGTTTCACTTTTATTTATTCTGTCTTTCTATGTTGTTTCTTTGTTTTCCCCTTTTACCATCTTATTTCTTCAGTAAACCCTTTACCTGCTCCTAGTACCTTTGCACTTCTCCACTTGGTGTTTTCTGCGACCCATCTAGTCATTTTCCCGCCTCCATAACCTGGCTACACTGTCACCCAGCATCACTGGCAGTATGGCGTTTCCTTAACACCACTCCCGCACCTGTCCGCTCTGTCCATTTTCCTTCCTACCAGCTGTAAACGCAGTCGCGAAACTTACTAATTTTCTGTAGTGTTTGTGAAGTTCGTGTGCTCCTATCTCAGAATTTTCACTATGCAAGTATCCTTTTTTCAACCTTGTTTACCATCTTATATATATATCGTCAATTTTCGTTCCGATTGACAGCTACTCGACTTTTCCCACAGAAGTTATGATGAGTATGTGAAAATTCTTGAGTTCATTGTAGATTGTATTTTAGTTAATAAAAATTGCATTCGAAACAATCTTAAGCGATTCAGTAGATGTGAGACCAGAAATTGTAATTTTTGTTTATATTATTTACAAGTTTTCTTCGTAACAACATTTGACAGAAGCTATGCTGTTATGTCACATGTTGACTTCCTCGATGTACTTATCAACATTAAAAAAGTTGCGTAGTACGTCCAGGAACCTGTTCAGTCATATTATCGTGGCAGGGGATATAGTGACGTTCTACTACCGCCCTCTAATAACCAGGAAAGAAAGCCATGCTTTCGGTGATGTGACTTGGCAGCGCGTTTTTCTGCAGACTTTTTTACATTATCGAATACATAAGTTGAAGTGTTACTGATTACTCTTAGCAATACTTTGTTCGTGTTAATATCCCTAGAGTTTTTAGGTTTTGCATCTAATTACTCTGATATTGAAGAAAAGAAAGTTGTGCTTGAGTTTGGTACCACATAGCATGAACGAAAATTTAAACAAAATATATTTAAGGAGTGGAAATATTAGATTTCAAACATTCACTTTAGTAATGACTTGTTAGAATTGAATGTGACGTTAAAATATTAATTAAAGTGTTGAGATTTACAGATAAATGTATAATAAAATATTTTAAC
>JAGDQP010015564.1:23491-34114 GCA_022664845.1 Lepisma saccharinum
AACAACTGGAATCAGAAATATTATGGAAAGTGTAAAATTCTATTCAGGAAAGAGAATCTGTAGCGCAATGTTGATAATATAAAAATATTTCAGTATCAGACTTCTTTTAGTTTTCGGCTAGTACATAAATGTATGTTGCCATACCTGAAGAATTATGGGTGGGGTACATAGACATCTTGAAAATACGACATACGTATTTTTCCAATGCTAAAAAATACTTTCATTAAATAATTTTACAGACAAATCGTTTTAATGAAGAACTCATTTAACAAAACAAGAAAAAAGTAAAACTTAAAAAAATCATGAAAGGTGTATACAGAACGTTGAAACTGTCTTTTTCTCTTTAGTACTGAAGTAGTACATTACATCCATCACTACTGATTGCATTCAGCTGCTAATGTACGTTCTTTTTTTTTTCTGTTTCAGATTCATTTGAAGAGTAACAACAGCCTGGTGTGTCGCATATGTGAAGAAAGTTTCCGTGACAGAAGTGCCCTTATTAATCACATGCATCGAATGCACGTTGCCATGGAACTTCCCTATTCTTGTGGCATTTGTAATTTTAGAAGTTCAATGCACAAGACTCTGATTGATCACTTCTATGAGGTAAAGTAGAAATGAGAAACTGTTGCGTTCATCCTTTTTATGTTCTCAAGAAACTTTGTGTTCGTCTTTCTCATGTTCCCCAAAAGCTTTTCCATTTTGATTGTAATTTTGAGCTTTACGCCAGTGTTTTTCAACCTTTCGATATTCACGGGGCATCAGTTTATAGGGATAAAATTCACAGACCAGGAACTACGTTTATAGCAGTTAGGAAAATCGTTTAATTTAGCAGCGCCTCGAGGTAGTAATGGAATTTTAGGATGATCGAGAGATGTTAGTTGCTTTGCAGTTTACTTGGAAGTTTTAAGTTTCAGCAGCATATTTTCACATTCTGTTTGTTGCGGAAAGATAGTGTAAATGTAAAATGTAATTAGTTGACTCGAAACCTATAAAATAAAAGTTACTAAATGCAGTACTTTCCACGGACTGGTCAAGATAATTTCGCGGGCCGGCGTAAAGAACAAACTAACATAATATTGCTATTAGTATCACGTTTTTTTTTTTGGTAAATTTGGTGAAGTGTGACGGAGCAAAAGAGCTCGAAGTATCCACATATCAACAGTTGGAAGAACTAGAATGTCCTCTACCTGTTTCTGATAAATGGCTTCCACGCAGAATTTACAAAATATTGCGGCTGTCATTTAGATACGTTGGCCTTCAGAGTACACTTGTCACGTGTCCATTTTGATAAAAAAATAATAATTATCCAGCCAGTTCTGTGGTTTAGAAGAATATCTTTATTCTAATGCTTGTGAAGAAGCTATTAAAAAAATAATAATTTCCTTATGTTTTTGTAAAAGTTACTCCCGTATTTTTTTTTAAGCAAGTAGAAAAAACAGTGACAAGTGTGTTAAAGATGCGATATATAAATAAAGAGTTCGATGCAGAAGTTACTAACATTCTCGGATTGGATTTGTGCAGTAGTTCCTCCTAGAAAAGAAGACTATTTGTTTCTGACTACAAGATTAAAATAGAACTGAATGTGGAAAGAATACTAGCCGCCACCCTTAGGTGAAGTTAAAATGTAGTGGACTGTCTAACATGTACAAGTAATTCTGAATTAATATGAAAAGAAGAAACCAAACGAGACCTAAAAAGAGTGCATATGTTTAAATAGGAGGAGTGGGTGAGAAGGAATATGAACTTTATCCAGGGCCAGTAAAAGATCAGATAAAGATAAAATGAATTTTATAGGTGGGAACAGCACTATGGTCCAGGGCCAGTGTTTGAAAGTGAGCACAAGTAACAAATTATCGTGAACTTGAGGAAAGTCGGTGGTCGTGTAATATTGTGGTAATTTGTAGAGTATTTACGTGTCTGATTTTCTTTCTTTTTCGAGGGGAGAGTCTCAGAAGTATGGTGTTATGTAACTTTAGGTTACGTTGTTTTGGGTTGTTATATTAACACCGCAACATATATATCTCGGTAGGATAGACAAGAGGATACTTCTTTAATCTACCTACACCAAAATACATTTCTCAAATCAATTCAATTCAGAATACCCAAAAAGACAATTCTAGTGAAAGGCATATTTTAGACTGTTTCTTTCCATAAAACGTTATTTTATTTTAGATAGAGATTAATTATTCTTAAAAACAATATTTACACCTTTCATATGGTATTATAAGCCGCTTACTTATTAGCTAACGATTTGCACAAAACAGTCGTGAATCAACTCATCTTTCCTCCATTTCATCTATCTAACACTGGCTCAAACCAAAAGTTTATGGCCACGTATCGCTTACGCCATAACCTTAAAACATCGCTTTTTTAAAACTAATATTTCGTACATTGTTATGGTACATTAAAGATATAACAAATTGCACTTTTTTCACAAGTTTGCCCTAACAATGGTATGCAAGGCGTTTTGTGAGAATTCCCTATCTCCGATGTTAACTGACAAGGCGAGAATAAAAAAAAAATATCGTGTTAAACAGTTAGGAGCTTTGATTGTTAGGGGCTTGGGGGCTTGAGTTGAAATTTTATTAGGGGAATCTCGAATTACTATATGTAATCAGCTCGATGAGCTATATCAACTGGCTGGTTAAATGCACTTCGGCTGGTGTAGCTAATTAGTCTGCTCCCAGGTAAGTTGCAGATTTGTTTGAATAATCATTTCAAGAATCAACCGCTAATTTGAACATTTTAATTTTTGTTTTGTATAAAATTGTTTTTGTGGATTTGTTAATAAGGAAGTTTAAGAATGTGATATCGCTTTAAGTATAAGCATTCAATCGTATCTAACAGAATTCCATGTATTTTTATTGTACAGGTACATAATGGAACAGAAAAGCTTCAGTGTCCATTCTGTTTGAAGGTAGTAGCTGTGAGTAGCAAAGGCAAGAAACTGACAAACAACATTTACTTCTTTTTTAATCACATACAGGTAACTTAAACTCCCATTTTTTCTTAATTTTAAGGCAATCCCGATTTTCGTAGTAGTGTGTTTTCTTAGTTGTCCGAATGGTTAACTCGTTCGTTTTCTATTTTAAAGCAGTGGAGATCAGTTGAACAGAGTGGTTCGGAGCTATATCCAGCTCCCATGTATGCGTTAATTATATAATTATTTTTTCTGTTAACAGGAAACTATTAGATCATCTCAAAAGTTCTGTCGTTTTTAGAGGTGTACTTTAAAGGCACATCACATGTAGAGTTTCGCTAATGTTTTCATCGTCATCGTCTATCACCTTTCCCCCTTTTAGAAACCAATGCCGTCGATACCATGCTAAAAAAAACTATGCGATTAGAGGCCAAATACTTTCGATACCCTGTTTAACAGCCTCATATGTTTGGAAATGTTCCGGAGCTAAGAACTGTTTAGGGATCGAACAAATGGTAATCAGACATCGCTGTGTGTGAAGGTGGGTGAAGTAGAACCTCGCAACCAATTTCCTTTATTTTTTTGTGTGTGCTTTGTGAGGCATGCTGATGGGGTTTATCGTGCAGCAGTAGGTTCCCTTTTCTGTTGGCAAATACAGGCAGCTTAACTGCAATTTGCTGCGGTAACAGCCTGAGTTTACCAAAGTAAATTACAGAGGTTATATTCTCCAGCGTTAAGAAGCTCATAATGAGCTACATCCGGCTGTTCCTATAAAATTTATAACTACTTTCTTCCTTTGCAGATCAAGTTTCACGTTTGATTTCGGCATGTCATTGTCTTGTGCGCGTGGGATTGTAATACAGCACCCATTTTTAATCACGTGTAATGATCCGATCCACAGATTTTTTCCCTCCCAAGACAAGGGGAAGCACAAATGTTAACGCGTTACATTTTATGGTTTTCCGTCAAAACATGCGGAACTCATTTTCCAGCCCTGTTTGCTTTTCCCTTTGCATGCAAATGCCGGAGCACTGTTACGCGATTAATGCCTGAAGTTCTTTCAGTTTCATTCAGTGTCTGTTGCAGAGTATCTTCCATTATAGATTGAAGCTGCACTTGATCAAAATTGCAAGGTCGTTCGGAACTTGGAGCACCCTGTAAAGAGTAAACGCTAATTCGAAATTTTTTAAACCATCTCTGGCATATCCTTACACTCTCTGCTGATGATATACACTTCATTAATGTTGTCCACTGCAGTCCTTGCCGTGTTTCCGCTTCGAAACTTGTAAAGCACGCAATGGCTTATATGTTAATTACTTGGTAGATCACTCGCCATTTTCGAACCACCACTGACACACCGCTGCAGTTTGACTGTAGTACGCGGATCACACACCCCTCTTCTCGAGAAACGTACCCACTACTCATGTGTGTGTGTATGCTTTGGCAGTAGTTTTTGAAAGAAAATAGAGTTGTCAGCAGCGACAGAACTTTTGAAGTGCCCTAATAAACTGGCGGTTATCCTACAGCAGTGTTCTTATACTTACCCGCTTACAAGTGACTCCTGTGGAGATATTATTTTGGTTTTGACCAATTAGAGGACTAGAATATAACACTACATCTCTCGCAAATTGAATGGCGAAGTTAGATAGTGTGCATTTGCTAATTTAGAACATAGGTAGCTACGATTAATTAACGATGCAGGAAATAGAAGCTGCATCTGAATTTTGCTCCCTTAGTTTACATCCGGAGCTGAACGGTTGTAAGTTTTGTAAAATCTGAAGTAAAGAACACCCAATAAACATATATTAAAAGTATTGAAATGGGAGAGCGATTTTAACTGTAGTATTTCCATTGTCTTTGTGATTGCGACACAAAATTTGATTTGATAAGCTTGAAAATCCTTATGTAGTCGTGTTTTTGTATATTCCGTTATACTCGGTCATTTTGCACAAAACAGCTCGTAAGGATAATTTAAAGCAACGATCTCCAACATAAGATGGCAGCACTATCTCCGTATATGTCTAATGCATTCTTATCGTTGCCCGAAAGTTCCTTGCTGCTCCTATAAATTCAAGCCTAGAGAGTTCATACTTTCAGGAAAGAAAGATCATAACCAATTCAAGAGTATGATCGACGTCGATTTTTTATTTTCATTTTCCTTCATTGTTGAAATCGCTTCATTGTTGTTGTGAATATCAAAACCTGTAACAATGAAGCTCTTTCAACTATAAACAAAAAAGAAAATTAAAAATCTGCATGGATCATGCTCTTGAATTGGTTATAAACTTCTTTTCCTAAAAGTTCGAACTCTCCAGGCTTCAATTTGTAGAAGCAGCAATGAAATTTCGTGTAACAGTGAAAATATATTATGCATATACCGAGGTACTGCTGCAATCTTTTGTTGGAGATCGTTGCTTTAGATTATCCTTAAGCGCAGTACTAGTGGAGAGTTTTTTTCATCACTCCCATGCATGACGCTCTAAGGTGCACTCAGTCAATTATCAAATTGAGTACCCTAGTATCCTTCGTATTCTTTGTACATTGGGAGGTAAATTCGGCCAAGCGTGAGATTGACCTCACTGCGTGCTGTAGGTCTAGAATATGTGGAGCGCTTCTTTCGCGCGTGCGCATCGCAGAGGGGATACATTTACCGTTTACTCCTTTTTTATGTTCCAAATAGTAAAATTGAACAGTCCGCACAATAAAAAAATGGGTATGGTGTAACAAAAGGATTTCTAAAATCATGTGAACAGTACCCAGTTAAAGAAATTTTACATATATTGAAAATATAATTTATATTTCATAATACAGTGATGCTAATAAAAATATGCGGTTCTGTGTAATTTTGGGTATTTCCATCTTTCTTTTAAACCATGCCAAAATTATCAATCATATGTTTTCGATTTTTAATGTATACCTCTTGTACAATCTGTGAACAACGCCCGGCGTGGTGACTTGTTCTAAGACCAGCTGGGATTTATTCTTAATGCCGATAATCGAGAATTTGTTTTTATTTTAATCTTAGTGGCTGTTCGTTTTTTATCTGACGTAGAACGAATTCACAAATAATCACGCATTTCGAGTACTTATTTTTTTTTGTTTGTTTTATTTTATGTAGATAATCGTGATATGTTAAATGATGAATATTTCTTGACTTTTTCTTAAGTGTAAATATATATATATATATATACGTCAAGTGTAGGAGTATATGTTCGTTTGTTAGTGTAGTATAATTTTCATTGTATTTTCGTTATTGAATAAAGTGTCAAATTGTAATTACCTACTCAAACCACGCCCCGAAAGAAGTTAATTCTAGTGTTGGGGGCTTAATTTAGTTCTTGTACCTCACCTAGGTTGTCATTTTAATCTCCTAGAGCTTCTGTCTCACTTTCTCCTTCATTTTGACCTTTCCTTGCTATATCTTCTCTTGATTGCGTCAGCCTGTATAAATGTTCTTTTTTATAATGCAAGAGGGGCAGAAAGTGTTCCCCCTCTTTTTAGACATTTATTTCGCAAGATTAGTGCTGGGAATTTGCTTTTTTTTCGCTTTAACATGTGCTCGATTTTCTCACTAGGCGTAAGATCTCAAGTGCAACCTCTTTAAACTCTGCATGTCAACCTCTGATATTTATAACATTTGTCGGATCCCGCCTTTATTCTCATCTTAAGTTTCACTGAACTTCAACTGCTATTGACAAATGCCGGAATGGTACCTACTAACTAGGCCCTGACCAGCTATCCTCCCCACCCTATCCTAGCCTGAGATCACTAAAGGCTATAAATACATTCAGTTCAGTTTAACTGCCGACTTTGTTTCATAAAACAACAAAACACCTCGAGCTTTCACTTTCATCGACTGCATTTTGGTAGTGGTGATTGCAGTGTCGGTTGTCGCAGCGCTAACCATGTCGTCCATTGATTGTGCAGTTGTACAGTGAAAATCACTCAAGCAGGAGGTTCAAGTTTGTGGAACCTAATTTTCAAGGTATTTTTTCTTGATCAGGAACATACTTTATTCTCTCTGTGTACTGAGGGACCTTTGTGTCTTATGTACATTGATTTGTTTTTATTTTCATTATCTTAACAAATTGTCAAAACTTCTCGTGAGCTAGATTTGTATTGAATACTGTGTAGGTAAAAAAGTTATTATACTGATATCATATGCCATGAATATTAACTAAGTGATGTTTCATGAATATTCTTTGTGACAGAAACATCAACGGAAGTCAATTGTGAAGAAGTGTAACAAGTGCGTGCTGTGGTTCATCCATAAAGGAATACTGAAAGAACATCAGATTAAGGACCATTCAAGTTTTAAAGGACAGCCAGGTATGTGATTGGAAAGACATTTCTGTGTGTTGTGAGATATAATATATCTCTGTGTATGTTTTCTTTTTCTGTCTTAATGTTGCTCCTGAAGAAATGAGAAAGTTATAATGTCACTCAAGATCCTTTTAATTGCTTTAGAATGAATATTATTTTTTTTTCAATGTTTTTTTAAAAGACCAAATGTTTAGAAAAGTCCAGGCACAACTAGTTGTGGAAGTTGAAAAAAAAAGTTACATAAAGATTCACAAAATTCAATCTTATCTTGCACTTTGCAGGTTATCCTTGTGTTTTGAAAGTCAAAATACACAACAATAAAAGGCACAGTTATATTTTTGGGCTGAAAGGCAAGCCCTTCCTTAGTTGTAAAGGCGTGGAAATGGACATTAGACAAACAGGATAGATCTAAACAGTTACTCCCGTTGTTAAAGTAAGATGGAGTATATGAGCCGAAACGAAAGTGGAACGTAAACTCATTTGGCCATCATAAGGGGGTAATGTGCCAGTGAAAGAAGTAAGGATAATCTAAAGCAACGATCTCCAACAAAAGATGGCAGCACTACCTCCTTATATGTCTAATGTATTTTCACTGTTACATGGAATTTCATTGCTGCTCCTACAAATTCAAGCCTAGAGAGTTCAAACTTTCAGGGAAGAGAGTTCATAACCAATTCAAGAGCATGATCGATGCCGATTTTTAGTTATTTTTTTTTGTTCATTATTATAGGTTTCGATATTTACAACAACAATGAAGAAAAACGAAAATAAAATATCTTCATCGACCATGCTCTTGAATTGGTTATAAACTTTCTCCCCTGAAAGTTTGAACTCTCTAGGCTTGAATTTATAGGAGCAGCAAGGAAATTTCATGCAACGATAAGAATACATTAGACATATACGGAGATAGTTCTGCCATCTTTTGTTGGAAATCGTTGGTTTAGATTATCCTCAAGGGCTGTTATTACCAAAATGTGACAAAAAGAACCAGTTTATAAAACCTAATTTTGAAGTACATAACCAGTTGTTAAAAACATGAAAGTATTATGAGCGTTTAAAATTTATAAAAGACTCATAAAATGAAGAAAAAGAGAACTTGGTGAGTTATTTGAATAAAGAAATTTTGAGAAATTATCTGGTTTTATTTAAATAGGGGACGGCCATCATTCAGACAAGATTTTTTTTTTTTAATTTAATGTGCCAGTTATGATTATTTTGCTAATTTGTAATGTAGTTCTGAATTTGAATTTATTTATAGCATTTGACGTCTTAGGATCAGGCCGGGTAGAGGATGGGGAAGGTATCGACAGGGCCTTTCTTAAGGCGCCACTCCGGAATTCGCTTCGTGAAACATGGAAACTCTGGAAAACCTGAGAATGGTCCTCCGCAGGGTTCGAACCCGCATACCTGTTCATTCCCGATCCGAAGTCCGTGACGTTACCTCTTTTATTAATGTAGTTTTGGATACTGTTATAAATGTACACAGAGAAATCTTATATCAATTTATACTGTAATAAAACCACAATACTGTACTCATTTAAAAAACAAACTGAATTTTGAAAATTTACATTTGCATCAGCTTTTCGTATTTAAAATACAGAATGAGCACAAAAACAGTCCCTGATTTCAAACAGATATTCTGGAATATATTGGAATATTCTTACACGTTGGTGGCATCAATTCATGACGTTCCGTGCGGTATCGGTTGGCATGACACACAATCGATGTGTACCCCACCCGTTACTCGGCTAACATCGACGCGTTAATCTAACTCGGACCAGACTCTGCAGCATATCCCGCGTGATCGAGTTTACAGCTTTGAATGTCAATTTCTCTGATCACAGATGCCTCCTCTCTTGAGTAAAATTGTTGTACTACTAAATGGATGTTAGTAGGGAGAGCTACATTACATTTGCGTTTGAACGGTACACGCTGCACCGTCACAACACTGTTCTGCTTTGTTGTGGGGGTGAACGCCATCTTGGATTTCACTGCCGTCTGGTGGTGGGACGAGTGCACGAAAATTTTTGCGGAACATGGAAGAAATTTTTTAAGTTAATATATCTTCTTTCACCCTATTTATAAACATATTCCAGTAATCATCTAACAAATCTCGTGGAGAGAAAACTGACATTTTCTTACCTGCTGGTTTAAAGCTAATTCTCTCGCTTAGTAAACACTTACAACGTTGGATTACATTTGCTCTGTTAAAAAAAAACAAACGCTCTTTTTGATCACGAATGAACAGCAACAACAATTCAGAAACAATTGCATGTGCAGCCTAGGCAATTTTTTTACATAACGCACTCAGGTACAAGGGTAATAATAATAGTTCCTTTCTTAACAGGCTTCTTACCAGGCAGATAAATGAAACAAATACGTGGTAGTGACACAACAACATTATCGAGCTGGTATTTTAAATAAAATAACTGGTACCAATTATTCTACACTGGACAAAAATCCCATTTCACAAATAGAAGTAAAAGCAAAACTCCTTCTTAAGAATTCTCTATTACTAGACCCGCCCTTACAAAAGGATTTAACAGTTGCGGCACCGTTCATTCCGATTGTATATGGTTAGCTAAAGATTCACAAAAAAGAGGTACTATATCGCATCATTATCTCGGGTAGAAACCATCCCACTTTCAGGTTAGCTAAATGGCTTGCGAAAAAATTGAGTACATACAAAAAGAAATTTCTATATACTGTCACCAACACATTAGAAGTAAAACAACAGGTGGTATCACACATTAATGCAGATTCCATTAAAATGGCCTCCATAGATGTAGTTGACATGTACACATCAATTCAGATTGATTTAGCCCTTCAGTGCACGAAAACTTGTTAGGGAAGCAACACAACACTGAAATGGAAGTTCAGGAAAGTATTAAATTATTGGAATTCTGTCTATCTAATAATATCTTCCAGTTTGAGAATACATACTACATACAAAAGAATGGATTAGGTATGGGCAATCCATTATCCCCGATTCTGGCAGACATAGTCATGAACCACTTTGAAACTCATATATTAAAGCACTTCGAAGATCGACAGGTTAGGTACTACAGGTTTGTTGATGATTCTCTGCTTCTGTATACTGACACCAAACAATTTTGACTATGTTTTCCAACAGTTAAATCGAATACACCCTAACCTAAAATTCACCAAAGAATTAGAAGAGAGAATTTTGGCAGTATTAATTTTTTAGATATTATCATATACAGACACAACAACAGGTTCCAAACTAAAGTATACCGCAGGGGACTAATATATACATGCTAAGTAGTTCCATTCTAAACAAATAAAACACAACGTTTGGTTCAATTTCTTCTTGCGAGCATACAATCTGTGCACCAACCAATATGACCTAGAAAATG
>JAGDQP010015565.1:0-19616 GCA_022664845.1 Lepisma saccharinum
GGATGAAGGCCTCCCCCTTTTCTTTCCACATATCTCGGTCTATTGATATCCTCATCCATGTAGCTCCTGAAAAAAGCTTGATTTCATCTACCCATCTTACATTTGGGCGTCGTCTCGGTCGTTTCTTTTCTCTAGGAATCCACTGTAGTACATTTGTCGTCCACCTTCCATCTGTTCGTCTAGCTATGCGACCGGCCCATCTCCACATCATTTTCTTCGCAGTTTTGATTACATCCTCTACCTTTGTTTGTGCGCGAATCCATTCATTTCTCTTCCTGTCCCTCCTGGTTATTCCTATATATACACACTTTGATATCGTACCGATCTCAATAGGTGATTTTTCTTCGAAATCTACCTAAAAACCCATTACATAAGTCGAGCATAACATATCGATTCAATATAAAATAATACGTGCAAATTTCACTTCGTTTCCGGATGCCTTTCAGATACTACCCCGAATTCGAATCATGAGCCTAAGATAATATATTATACTGATCGCATAGTTGATTTGTTTTTAATTTATTTTCATTTCAATGAGATTATTGGGCTGCCTTTCATATAACCTCCCGTACTCAAATAACTAAATACTTGTTGTACCGAAGTACAAGGCTCATACATCATATACCAGGTGGATGCATAAGTTTTTGCCGGTTTTTGTGGTAAAGAAAACGTGCAATTTTCAAGGGAAATTAATTTTGTTTTATTCAAAATATTGGCCATCGGCTTCTACACATTTCGCCCATCTTTCAGGTAATTGATGCATACCATGCCAGAAAAACTGCTTGTCTTTTGGGGCAAACCATTCGTCGGACCATTTTCCAACGTCTTCGAAATTGCTTAAGTGCTGCTCTGCGAGCGCGTGCCCCATTGATGCGGAGAGGTGATAATAGTCAGATGGCGCCAGGTCTGGCGAGTACGGCGGGTGCGGAAGGATGTCCCATCCAAGCGATTTCAAGGTGTCTTTCACTGGTTTTGCTGTGTGAGACGGCGCATTGTCGTGTAACACAATCACTTTGCCATGTCTTCGGGCCCATTCCGGTCACCTTTCGATCAATGCGTGATTTAAATTAATCATTTGTTGGCGATAGCGTTGTGCATTAACGGTTTCGCCGGGCTTCAAGAGTTCATAATAGACAATACCGCTCTGGTCCCACCAGACACAAAGCATGGTCTTCTTGCCGAAGCGATTTAGCCTTGGTGTTGAAGGACCGGCTTCGCCAGGTGAAAGCCACGATTTTTTCCGCTTCGGGTTTTCAAAATAAATCCATTTTTCGTCACCCGTCACAATTCGATACAAAAAGGATTTTCTTTTGTGGCGTTGAAGCAACATTTCACAAGTGACTTTGCGATTTTCCATTAGACGTTCATTCAAATCGTGTGGGACCCATTTACCCAGTTTATTGATCTTCCCCATTGCTCGTAAACGTCTGCTGATTGTTTCTTGTGACACATTTAATGCTTTTGCCAATTGCTGTTGAGTTTGAGTTGGGTCATCCTCCAATAACACCTGCAATTGGTCGTTTTCGCACTTTTGTGGTCTACCAGAGCGCGCAATGTCTTTCACATTGAAATCACCACTTTTAAATTGTCGAAACCATGTCTCACATGTTCTAATCGATGGAGCGTGTTCACCATATGTTTCTACCAGCACACGATGACTTTCAACAGCCTTTTTCTTTTGATTAAATAAGAAAAGCAATGCGTGGCGCAAATGTTCTTTTTCAGGCACAAACTTCGACATGATCAATGAACGATAAAACAAAGACGCTAGTGTTTGGCGGACTTAACTTGTGTGTGTTTGTAGTTTAATGTCAGACGAACAAAATGACGTATGTGTCAAATGAATACGCTGCGTGCTTTTCTCTGGCGCCATCTCTTAGGAAAACCGGAAACTACTTATGCATACACCTGGTATGAGGTTACTGTATCAGTTATGTTACTAGAGATGTACAGCAATTTGTTCTTTGCAATTCTAACTGTCCGTATTGGCGCATGAAGGTCGAAAACACTAGTTACCAAGCTTCCAAGCAAATTTACTTGATCTATATTTTCCTTAACTTCAATTTGCTTCCAGTTCAAAGCCTGTGCATTTTAAAGAAAAGTTTCCTCATTTAGCAAGTTGTAATTACTATATTGAATATCAAAATATTTTCGCTGCGGTTTTTGAAGGTTTAGGGTAGCATACGTTAAACAAAGATTGTATGAGTCGATAGGAGAACTGACCCCATATGATGATTCAACCAATTCAATTCTATCAGTAATTATTATATCCAGTAACGATTCGCCATGTTCCGTTATTCTGGTTGGGTTTTTAATAATATAAGTGAGACCTAAACTATCCAGAGTGGACCTCAAATGCTTCGTTTCAGCTTCGTTTGGACACAGCTGATCGCAGTTTAAATCTCCCAATATATAAAGGCTATCAACCTGTGGATATAAATACGTTATAGATCTTTGAGAACAGATAGTTTACAATAAAGGGTACATGGTGGTCTGTATACCGTAATAACACCTAATTGGAGCGAATTTACCGTATGAGCCATAAGAAGACATTCTACTTCCTCTCTCTTATTAGTTTGAACAAGTTGAACATTTAAATTTTGAAGATAATAAATTATAATCCCCCCTCCCCCCTTTATGTTCCCTATCTTGGTGAAGAATAGACTATTAGGGATATTAACAAGGTTTTTATCTAATGAATGATCAAGCCATGATTCTGTAACTATAAAGATTGCATACTGCATTTCTGAAAGCAATAGGCGTAATTCGTCTATTTTAGAAATAATGGAACTGCCATTAGCGTGCATAATTACGAACTTAGAGCTTCGTATTACGTTCGTTATTCGCTCAAACTTATCATGTAGAGTACTCATGCGTACCTAACTTGTTCCGGTAGTTAAATGGGCTGGAGTGATACCTTGTAAAATACGTACATCCCCGGTACTCAGACTGGTTTAGGAATGCTTTTCTTTAAACAACCAGAGTTTAACGAAGAAACGCCAGCGACTAAGCTCTTCGAAAGTGAAGCAGTAAAGAATTGTGATTAAACCTTGTACAGTTAAACAATCAAGCTTCCGGAATTACACCACAATTTAACATTTAAGTAGAGGTAACAATTGTTTGTACACGAAAGATACACCACTGAATATTAAGTATGCTATTACAAAAACTGGCACAAACATCTATAAATATACATAAACATCGACAAAAATAGACCAGCAATCAATAAAATACAAGCGTAATTATCAGGAAACTATTGTTACAATTATACTGTTCAAGAAACGCACAAGTACAGTACACCGAGATAATTACATAATTGTTCTAACGAACTCAATCCGTACTTGCTGTTTTATCGCTGAGTTCAAAGTGATCGTAGTTCACTCACATTTGTAATAAAGTGCTTTCGTTTGACTTTCATAATCATTACTTTGCTGTCTTGCGTAAAAACATCCCTTGTACCAAATTTGTCTTTTTTGAGCAGCTGTAATCTAGCTTGGCAAAGATCCTCCCTGATTGAAATACCTGTTGTTGTTGTTTTTTAAAAAAATTCTTTTGTTTCTGAAAACCAATGCTCTGGCCTCGTAGTTGGTAATTCTAACTATAATAGCTCTCTTCCTACCCTGCTTCTTCGGGCCTGTTCTATGCGTACGACACAATTCGGCGTTCTGAACCTTTACCCCTAACCTGTTGTCAAAAAGAAAGAAGGCAGTTGCGTCTGTATTTTCACTATCACGTTCAGGCAAACCAAAATACTGATGCTATTCCTACGTTGGTACTGCTCCAGTTATACAATTTTGTCATTTAAGCCTGCAATTGTCTTGTCACTTCGCACAGTACAAGCTCCTTGTTCATATCCGTCACCTCATCAGAATTAAATTTCATGGTGTGTTCCAGGCGTTGAATCAGTACTCCAATCACCGTCTCTATAATGGAATCCACGATCACTAGTAATTTCAGATGATTGAACAGTTGTTTTCAGCTCAGTGCATATTTGCTTCAAAAAGTCATCTTTCACAAACTGCGAAGAACGTGTGCTGGGGGGTTCCTTGTATTCAACGGCATGTTGAATACTGAATTCTTTACTAATAATAAGGTACATAGAAATGTATTCACATGGGCCTCACAAGTAAGCCAAATACTTATAAACACAAAGACGTAAATCTTCAGCACATTTTTCTTCATGATATCATTTCATTTACAGCTAAAGGTGGGAGAGTTCGCACACACACATCTACAGACTCGCCGTTATCTTGAACATCAATTATTACATGTATACTAGAAAAGTTGACAGACTAATTTGTATTCTTTTATTAGGGAACAATGTTTTGGATTCGTTAAAAGAACCGTTCAACGGATTTTACGTTCGTCTCGACATTGTATGGTATGATTTTGTAAAATGTCATTTTATTGCTTCTTCAAATAGTCTCCGACCTCGGTTGCACATTGACATACAAATCCGAAATTCCTAGTTTGTCAACTTGAATTCCTGTGTCAGTTATCCGGTTTTAAGACAACATCCTGATACAAATTACGTTAATTAGGTGGGAAATAGATAAACGTCATAGGTTTAAGCATCACGTTTTAATTTTAGATTGGTTAATGGTATTTTCTTTTCTTTACAGGAGGTTCTGCCTTAGCAGCGAACTCTGTCAGCGGGATACCTAGCTCACCCATCATAGCGCCTGGACCAACACCAATCTCTGGTGGTAACACTCAACCATAATGATGTAGAACTTAAAACATTTCAGGTGCACTACGTCACCGAGTTGAAAGTTCTTTTCACAGCTTATTTTCAGTGTGGAAGCTTGTCCTCGTTAAGAGATTTTAGTCAACAAGCCAATGATAAACATTGCTAGGAAACAATTCATTATCATAACTAAAGCGAGTGTAATGATCTTCAGTTATCGTGAACAAAGTAATATTAAAGAACTTAAACCGTGCGCGAGTGTGAGAAAGTGATGTGTTTGAAAGTGTGAGAAAGTGAAAAATTTCGGCGAAGGCGAGAGAGAGCGAGCGAAAGAGAAAAACGATAGATGTATATAATGCTCCTGTTAGAGCCTCAGGACCTGGAATGAATCAGTGTTAACATAAAGACTTGGAGAAGGGTTTGGGCCAGGTTGTTGATTTCTTAAAGTGAACTTGTTTAATTTCTTTTTATATGTTTCCAAAAGGAAAGAAGCTTAAAAAGTGACGAGAAGAACGAACAATATAGTGTTGTTCTTGTATACTACTATTATGTTTCTATCCACGTGGTGGTGACAAGAAAAACACGTTGATGTAACATATTTTAGTGGTTATATGCAATGATAAAGTTAACTGTTGAAGAGAAGAAAACATTGCAAAGTAATATCTCCTTTACCTTCTTTTCCAGTTCCCAATTCTTGCAATTTTCGCAAAGTAAACAAAATACATCCACTTTTAGTACAATCTAGAGTGGAAACAGGAATCAGCTCGTGGATTTCTTAATAAATGCAGCTAGTTTTTCTTCAGCTGTCTATGGAGTTCAGTTGCAGCCCTTTCAATTAAGCTTTAAAGGAACTTAAGTATCCCTTATTGAAATTATTATTTTTGTACTACTGTTACTAGTCTGTTTACAAAGCTAATCATAAGTTGAAAATACATAAGAAATGTCTTGGCACACTAAATGTGAACGTTTTGTTTGGAGAAAAAAAGACTTAATTACCCTATGTTATCTCTCGTCAGTAGCATTTTCCACCAATGGAGTAACATAACGTATTTTAAAAGAATGAAAAAGTCATAAGAATGTGTATTAATACTAATTGGAACGTCTTAGTGAATTTCTTAGTACCTATTTTATAGGGAAGTTCATATTTATTTACGGAATGTACATAAGCTTCACACCAAAATGAGTAAAATATAAATGTGTGTGTGTGAAATAAGTGGAAAAGAAATGTAATATTCTTATGACTTTTTCTTGTGAAACATGTACTCTACTTTCCCTACTACATTTGGTGCTAAATAACGAACCTGTTCTTGGATTTCAGAAACTTATTTCGTATGTCCGAAAGTCTTTATGTACACCTTCTGGCTGTAAGAATTTAAGTACCAGGAAAGGGCTGTAATAAACATTTTTTCATTTAGGCATCACATTTTAAATTATGATACCCAACTTAGTCGGTGTATTTCCGCCCCTCATGTAACCAATATGATATTGCGTGTGATACACGAATATAAGTAGTCTCGCAGCGAACAAAATATTAAGTGTATATTATTTTCGTTGGAAAATACGCAGACCAAAACGGATTGTAGGTAAGTGAAACGAACGCTGTACAAGGATCCTTCAGAAACTGTCTGGATCCTCTGAAATATGTCAATCAAGAAAGCCCTAAGTAAGGCATAAGCATGTTCATAGTTTTACTAACATTGAAACAGCTAGATGTCATGTAACCAAACTTCGTATATCGATAGAGTATCTAACAAAATCCGTACATTTTATTTCCTAGAACCTGCCGTGCAGTAGAAAAGGCGTAAATGGTAAATAAGTGAGATTTGACGTACCGACAGTATTAGAATCTTACTGTAATAATTCAGCCCCGGAGCTCTGGTAAATCAAGAGGGAGTGTTTACTTACAGTGTGAAAGATCCCGGGTTCGAGTCCTTGTCGCGACATGATTAATATGTAACTTTCCTGTTACGTTTTACAATATGCTGTTGACATGTAGAGTGAAAATCATTGTTTTGTAGCTTTTTGTTTTTCAGAACCGCCCGTTGGTGCGGGATGAATACAATGTTGCACTTTCACTTTTCGTTGATCCGCTCTAATCGATTTCCAAAAGTATAGTGATGCATGCGTCTCGCCATCGCCTAAATATCTTTCTGAGCTGAACGTATATCCACCACAACAGGATAATGCAACATTGGAGAATGTTCCAGAAGATTCTGGACTTCCGTTTCCTGTTTCTAGAACATTCCGGAACAGGAAGTCCCTTCGATGGTTCAGAACCGTCTAAAACATTCCGGAACAGGAAGTCCCTTCGATGGTCCAGAACCTTCTGGGACTTTCTAGAACTCCCGAACATCCTGGAACATTGTGGAACATTCTGACAAGTCTCAGCCACTGCGGCACTCGATTCCCAACTGCTTCACCGACTTCCCATAAGAAGTCCATTGATGCGATGCCCTTTTTTGACACCCATATCTCCGAACCCAACCCCTGCAGTTCCAAACCGAAACCTTCTTAGATGGGGAATGGAGGGATACCATACCATGTAACCCCCATGGGGCTGTGGACGTGGGTTGCGGGGCTATAGCGGCACACACGGACAAACCACGCGTACATTGATTATATTAATTGATTGCTAATTTACTTATTACAATTGTGTGCACGTAAACAACAGAAACAGCATGAAAATATGAATAAATAGACGGTTGCATTACTGTCACAGAATCAATAATAATAATTCTGCATGTGTATTGCAACCGTTTGTTTACTCTCATTTTCATACTCTTTCTGTTCTTGGTGTAAACGTTCAATTTTTGTATTATGTTTATAAGTTTTTGATAAATGAAGCTAGAAGAATGCGAATGAGAAAACAGCTACAAAACAATAACATTCACTTTATGTAAAAAGCATATTGCCAACATAACATTTGCACATGAAATACAGAAAAAAATATTTTTGTGAACAGGATTTGAATCTCGGACCTTTCTTGCTCCATCAGAGCTCTGTGAACGAATATTCACAGTAATGCTTATACTCCTCTCCGTACGTCGGATATCGCTCGCTAATTACCATTTACGCCTTTGCTAGTGCACGACAAGTTCAAGAAAAGATATTGTAGCGGGTTTGTTAGATACTCTAGTGATATACAAAGTTTCGTTGCGATCTCAATTTTTGACATCTGGATGTTTGTGTATAAGACAGGTGTAATTGAAAGTTTACGAGGCAAGTTTGTGGTTACATCATTACCTGTGTGATGGAGTAAATGCTAGAAGAGTCGTTAGTGCGGAGATTAACTTGGCATTCTGTAAGTATTTCCATTTCTGGAAAAAAGCATGGAACTTTCTCATCGGCACACAGTGCGGCCGATTAAAAAAAAAAGCTGACAAAAAAACTAGCTAGGGATTTTTTCATGTTGGGTTGGCTATAGTACATCTGTAATGGTCAGAAATTACTTACGAAAATGTTTTATTTTCTTTTACCTGTCCCAGAATAGTAGTCGCAAAGCTACCTTTGTTCGATTGGCATCGATTGTGTGACTGAGTCAGTAAACGACGCACGTGTTGAAAGTTCTATAAAAACGTTAGATGGAAGTAGATCATAATCAAATAAAATGGAATCAGCGTCTGAAGTTTCGTAAAATATATATATTAAAAAAAGAAAACACAATAATAATTTATCAAATATAAATGATTAGTGAATCAATAATTATTGATTTTTGTTAATTGAAATCTTTAAAATACGATATGTTGTTATAAAAATGGTTTGTTCCCCTGTCAGACTTACGTTTAGTCAAATATATTTTCTTCAATATATATATATATATATATATATATATATATATAGCTGTCCTTTTTTATTAATTTTTTTGACAACAGTTATAGTATTAAAATAAATGACTAAATGAAAAGCCTCGTGCAATGTTCTTTTCCACAAATCTAACCTCAAAACAAGAGAAATTGGAAGACATGGGATATATATATATATAGGGGTTGGACAAAAAATCTAAAAACACGTCATACAGGGCACGTAAGTGTGGCCCGCCACTGTACACCACGTGTTGCGGTTGCCGATCGTGTTTTGTTTTCAATGTGTCATGTGGACCTTCCTCTTCAGTCAGCAGTACCCAGTTCACCTGTGAGTGTCGTGGTGTGCAAGTGGTACGGTAAAATGGGCGACCTGACAGACTTCCAAAGAGGCATGATCGTTGGTGCCAGTCTGGTTGGAGCTTCAGTGACAACAGTGGCGACCATTGTGGGGGTATCGACAGGCACTGTGTCCAATGGCACGAGGGCATCACAATGCATGGGCGAACAACGTTTGCAAAGCACAACAGTGGTCGAAATACAATCCTGTCCGATAGGGACAGGAGGGCATTAAAACGGATTGTAGCAGCTAAAAAGCAGACCACTGCAATGAAAATTACGTCTGAACTCAATTCCGACCTACAGAACCCGGTTTCATCAAAACCAATGCGACGGGAACTTCATAAAATGAAGATTCATGGCAGGGCCGCTATCGCCAAACCTCTGGTCACAGCAGTAAATGCGAAGCGGCGTATCAAGTGGTGCAAGGACCACAAGGAGTGGACGCTTGATCAGTGAAAACACGTAATGTATTCCGATGAATCGACCTACACCTTGTTTCCAACAACCGGTCGTGTTTACGTATGGAGAACACCGTCGCAGGCTTATGATCCAGACTGTCTGCGCCCAACTGTAAAGTATGGGGGTGGTTCTGTTACAGTATGGGCAGTGATATCGTGGTTTTCTGTAGGTCCCATCATAGGCCTGCATAGAATGATGAATGCTAAGGCGTATGAGGCCATTTTGGGGGACCAGGTTCTACCCATGGCCCACACATTGTTCCCGGATGGTGATGGCATCTACCAAGATGATTTGGCACCCTGTCACGCTGCAAAAACGGTGCAATCATGGTTTGAGGAGCATGACCAGGAGCTATCACACCTCCCCTGGGTCCCACAATCACCAGATCTGAACATCATTGAGCCATTGTTGTCTGTGTTAGAAAGGCGTGTTCGGTCTCATTACCCTCCACCATCATCCCTTAAGGAACTGGAGCATGTTTTGGAGGAAGAATGGTACAACATTCCACGCACCACGATTCAGGAGCTGTATACGTCCATTCCACGTCGGATCCAAGCTGTTTTGGACGCAAAAGGAGGCCCCACACCATACTAGGTATGATTTTCACACTTTTTCAAACGTTTTAGATTTTTTGTCCAACCCCTGTGTGTGTGCCTGTTGTTTCATAGAGAAGCCAAAGTTAACTTTGCTTAAATATATTGATAGAAGTAGGCAAAATATATGGACTGCATCCAGTGACGTACATTATTATTTTCATGCAATTGCAATCAAAGCAAAAATTCTAAATATTCTTTTGTTCTAAAACTATATAGTATTGATAAAATACACCGGAATTCCGTACAATATTTTTTCTCAAAAACCCCAACAACAAAGTTACTAAAATCAAAAGTCAGGAATCATTTTTTTAAAAGTAATATTAAATTTTTTTAAAAAATATTTAAGTATACGATAAAATGTTAAAATGTTGTTAAGGGGGTTAAATTTTGCAGCTCTCATTTGATTCGTAATCAGCGACCCTAATAACCCAGAGTACAGATTTTGAGATCATTTTACTTGAGTTCTTGACCTTTGGCCAGCTTTTTGGAATCGGCCGCACTGTGTGACATCTAGGGAAGTCAAAGACTAGCTCGATTCGGTCAGAATTGAGTCTAGTTGATCCTCAAAGGAACTTGAGTCGTTCCTCTCTATGTGCTCAGTCGAAGGAATTTTATTTAATTTGACTTAAATTATTTTGATTAATTTATTTATCTAATAATTATTTATCTCAGAGTTCCTTATATATTATTGTTTCAAATGAATGTTACATGCATAGCTAATTCTGTCGATATCAGGATAATGTAATATCCGATTAATTATACGTTTCATTATTCGAATATCTGAAATCCGATTTTTCGAATAATTTTAATATTCGAACAATTGTCCGGATAATAGTGAATTGAACAATTATCCGAGCAACGTATAAACGAACTATTATGTTATAACGCATTCAATTATGCTAGTCAAATATCCAAATAAGGAACAATCGAATAATTATCCAAGAGACAGTTAAGTCATGCATGCAATGAAGAGCTGATCATCACACATTTATACGAAAACTTGAGTTATGGATTGAATTACATTGCAGTTGTATTTATGACGTTTAGACATCTTTAGATCAGGCCAGGAGGGAATTGGGGAGGAGAGAATGTGGGAAGGAATTCTGGAAGAACCAGGTTGTAGGTATCACCCCGGTGTCTGCTTCATGTAAAAATCTGTTACGGTGGCCGGCCTCTGGATTAGAACCCAGGACCTTCTGAATTCAGTGCATTTAGCTATTCAGCGTAAATATAAAATTAACTGATAGACCACGTGTTCAGTCGCACAAACCAGGAGATGAATATTCTATTCCGATTGTAGTAGTTTTTGCACATCGTCATTACCCCAAATGAGGATCATTAACAAATAGCTTTTGTTTGCCTCAAAATTTTTTTTTCACTATCGTTTCATGTTAGGAATTCTATTGTATATTCCGATAAAGTGCTTGCAAACTGTTGTGGTTCTAAATGTCTAGAGGGAAAACACGTGAACTTTTGCTTCTGAAAAAGTCAGAACTTAGTCTAAAGTATTCGGAAATTTCCAGTTGGAAGATGGCAATTCAAGGGCGACCAAGTTCCAACTAAAGTATAAGGAATGTCACTGCTAATTACTTACATGTAGGGCCTATTTCTTAGAATTTGAATTTCATTTATGGTCTCTTAGATAACTAGCTCAAGCTGATACATTTCTTAGAAACTCATCCAGACCTGCTTTTTCTAAATAGCTCGATCGCAACTCACTCAGACTCGAGTGAGTTTAATCTAGTGTCTGCTTAAAAAATCGAGCATTAACTGACCAATTAGGTGCTCATGTACACTCAGGAGCCGCTTGTTACCTGCTCGAGTTGTTACCGCTTGTTACCTGTTAGCGACTCGTCTACTTTAAGAAACGCGGGTCGAGTCGAGTGACTGTTCACTACTCTGGATGAGTTTTATCGGAGCTCACTAAAATTTCATTGAATTTGTAAATTTAAGGTCTCAGAATTAGACCAAACTAGTAGAACTGTTACCTCCAGTTTTACAAATGCAAAATTATTACTTGGCCTCAACTTAGCGCTGGCAAGAAGCTTAGCGGTCGATTGTAAAACTGGGGATTAGCGTTTCAAACACATTTTATCGACTCCGCACAAATGGGAGGACCAACCACCTGGTTAAAAATTGACTCATACATTTAAGTTCTGTTGTTCGTTTGGTACTGCACAATTTTCTCAACTGCCTTCTGGTAGTGAATATTGTACTTCATTTTCTTGTGTGAATTCTCTCTATAACTTACATTTTAGTTAGGACATAAGTATTTGTTTTCGTGTTCTATAAATGATTTAAGGAAATAGTATATATTCTTCTTTAAATTCATAAAATACTCTTTTATTTTTATTATTATTATTATTTACAAGAAGAAAAATTTTATAAATTAATGGCCTGGAAAAAGTAGAGAAATAGACCTGGAGAACCTGGAATTTAGAAATTAAAATTGAGTAGGTACTGCTTGAGTCGAGTCGACTCTGTGCTCAGGATCAGTTCTTAAAAAGTATGCAAAATTGGCGCGCCACGGCCACCAGTTCTTTACCCTAAATTGTTCTAATTTCGAAGTTCTAGTTTTAAAACCATACCTCGAAATGGGAAAAGTATAGAAGGGAGGACTGTTTCACTTTATTTGCATAGTGATTCATTCTAGTTCTTAGCTATTTCAATTTAATGCGGCATTATTATGTAACATGAATATAATTTATCTTTAACGCCAATAAAAATAATATATTAGGAGACCACAGTGATTACACATGGCCACCGCAAAATTTTTCCAGCGTCATCATTGGCCAACAAATTTTGGATAACTTTTTAACGCTGCTCAGGACTGCTTGAGTCGATTCGGTGCTCAGGACCTGCTAGAGTCGAGCGGAGTTGCTGCTCAGAAAGATTCACGCTGCGACTCGGTAGTAGTGAGTCGAGCTTGATCAGCGACTCCTAGAGTCGAGCGGATTGACATCTCTATCGGCATCTACACATGTTCTAAAATATTTTTTTAGATAAAATCGAAACCTATTACGAGCATATCGCGCTCGGAATTTGAAAACGGAAAGTAAAAATACATACATTTTTCGTAGATTACACTAGTTGACAAGGTTTTTGTAACATGAGAGAAAACACCTGATCTTTAAGGAACTATTTGCGCTGAATTCGAATATGTATTCAGTTTTTCTCCATCACGTACAGTTTTCCCGCGGCAGAGGGATTTTTGGAAAATTCCCTCGAAGTTCCCCTGTTCACATATTTTATGCCCCTAGTTCTTGTCCCCTTACGTATAATAACACAGAAATTATACCAAGTTAAACCTTGGTTTGATACTTAATAAACTCTCCAAGTTTCATAACAATCGCATTATTCTTTCTAGAGAAATAAATATATTTGTATGTATACTGTGTGTACTGTTTATTGCACCACATAATGTTTTCAGAACTCTTGATACAATCATCCAACTTCTTTCAGTTTTCTTAATTAAATCGTTATCAAATATTCCTATCAAATGTAATAGAGTGCAAGAGAAAGAAAGAATGAAATACAGACTCATTGTTTAGTTTACAACAATGAACAAATACAGTCGCAGTTTTCCCCTCTCCTTTGCCTCCGCCCCTTTCTTGTGTTCCTGACACGTGGTGAGGAAGTTTTGTACATTTCTATATTGAAGTGTGGTTTATTCACTTTGTCTTGTCTGGGTATAATGCCGTTAAGATTAAACACGAAATCACTTTTGGCAGCAAAGACCAGAAGTGTGGTTTGCGATCAGTACAATGGCAACAAGAGGACGCGTTCATGTTTTAACTCACCAAATAGTTTTTGTTGTATGTGTAGCCAGTTTGTATTTAAGAGACAGTGTAGATCCATTACGCCATCGGTGAAACTAGCATATAATTATTATTTCGGATGTCGTGTGAGAGACCAAGACAAAACTTGGGCATCCCACATCATTTGTGTGTCGTGCTACGTCACTTTACTTGAATGGGACTAAGGAAAAAAATTGCTGTACCAATGGTGTGGAGAGTACCCACCAACCGTGTGGATGATGATACTTTTATCTCACAGTAGTTAAGGGACATTCTAAAAGAAGCAAATGCAGAATAAGTTACTCCAGCGTTAAAAACTGCAATTAGATCTGTTCCGCACTGGGATGAGCTTCCATTTCCCGAGCCACCTACTGGGAAGAGATATGCCCAGAAGAGTCTGATGATGAACAATCGAGATCAACATCTACATCCACGGATCCAACGTTCACTTTGACAAAAAGGTAAACAGTGCCGAGCTAGCTGCCTGGACAGCATTTAAGTGTGTTGTGAACAACGTTTTGGGCAATAACAAAGCGGAGAATTAGTGAAATCGTACAGGACATGCTACAGAAATACAGAGAGTTTGGTTGTAGGATGTCTTTAAAAATCCACTTTTTACATCCCTGACAGTGTTCGTGAGCCACATCTCATCCGGCAATATGAACTTAATGACCTAGTGCGTAATTTATACCTGACAAAATGAGAGGCGGAAGTTCTGGGATCAAGGTTTCAATAGTGGAACTTGTTGGCTGTTGAAACTAAAATATCAGTGTACAGGAAAAGGCATGTGCAATTTTCGAGTTATTTCTCAATGCAAGATAATGTGTGCGTATCTACGGATATTATAGCTTGACTCGCTTTGCTTCGCTGGGGGGGCTGCGCCCCCCTTTATCGTAAAGAGACTCTCTCTGGCAGACTCCATGCTACAAATATACCACCAACCGGGGAGGGGGGCTGCGCCCCCATTTGGGGGTGTTTCACTGTTTTTGTGACCTACCCATCATGGTACACCTTCATACCAAGTTTCGTTTGTCTTGACTTGGTGATTTAGAAAATGTGTCTTAAGACGGCCATTTTGGATTAAAGATGGCGACTTTTTTTAATGTTTATATTGTCGTGACGTAAAGAAACAACTAGAATAAAATTTCATTTCTTTAGCTCAAACGGTGTCAAAAATGATTTTTGGGCGGCCATTTTGAATCAAAGATGGCGACTTTCACAAAACATTTTATTATTTTTTCTAAACTACTAATTATGATCCACCTTTATGCTAAATTTCGTACTTCTACTTCAAAGATTGTGGAAAATGAAATTTTAAGTCCGCCATTTTGGATCCAAGATGGCGTCTTTAGGTAAACTCTGTAATATTATATTAACCTACAAGTGATAATGTACCTTGGTACCAAATTTCATTTCAATAGCCCCAGCCGTTTAACCTCCTTATTCTATACAACAATGGATTTGGCGGCCATTTTGAATCCAAGATGGTGACTTTTAGAAAATTTGAATATATTTTCGCTATATACTAACAATAATGTACCTGCATACCAAATTTCATTCCAATAGCCCCAACCATTTAGCCTCCCTATTCTATACAACAATGGGTTTGGCGGCCATTTTGGATCCAAGATGGCGACTTTTCCAAAATGTCGGCTTTTTTCCCTTTACCTACTCATGGTCGTACACCTTCATACCAAATTTGGTGTTTCTAGCTCCAGTAGTTTGGCCTGTGAATTTATATGGATGAGTTGAGTGTCCATGGGGCTATATAGTATATAAGATATATACATTTGAAGAAAACCAACAGTGTCGACTTTTTCGGGTGAATGTTCTCGAAACGTACGCCACACATAAAGAAAATGTTGATAGTAACTTAATCTCTAATACCAGTATTGATCCCTTTCGAACATGAAAATTTCGACATGAGAAAAATGACAGAGATATATAGCCGTAAAAACGCGAATTTGTCGGTCGAGTGTACTTTTGTATGATCGTTAGTACACGTGTAGCGAAAGCTCTCTTGCTCAAATACAAAAGTTGTCACATGATATGGTTTTTAACATTAGTGATTGGCTGAATAGATACAGAGTTAGGAAAAAAGAATAACGATATTAGTGGACATGTATACATATTCTAACTACATATGACCAATGCGTTGAATAACGTTGTGACGTCACGAATGGAAGACGGAAAGTTTTATTGAATATCTCGCGTTGTAAATGAGCTATCGATATGAAATAAACAATGATTTGCTTAGGTAAAGCAGATGCAACTTCCAATACAAAACAAATTGTTGATAACGTATCACGTGATATAGATTGCGGATACCACGGCCAAATTAGCCAATTTCCATTTCCGCATTGAAATCCACAAGGAAACGATAATGTAGTCAGCATGACAAGTGAAGCTTGAAATTCAAATCGAAGAATGCACAACATGTCACGTGATATAGTTTCCGGCTGTCGTATTCGCAGATAATTACATTTCTGACCATAATTTATGAACTTAATGCATAATGTATCTAATTCCTATATAATCACATGTTAAAAAATAACGAATTTTAGAAAATGTTTTCTTATTTAGAGATGATATACACATAAAAGGACTTCAGATTCGTGTTTGCCATATCGAGTTTGGGAAAAAGCAGGTTGCAAATGGACGATTAAACGAACCGGAAGCTCTTCAGGACTCCATTTTGAATTTTTGGAGACAAATAAAAATATCTGCTAGAAACGTGGAACAAACGGCATTTCGTTCAGAATGACACTAGGAGAAAGATAGCTATCTTGGATTTTCCAAAATACATGCCATCACTTAGTTCCGGCGGCCATTTTGTGAAATATTTACATTTTAATATCTCGCGTTATAATGGTCATATCAAGATGGATTAAACGTCCTCTTACTCTGGAATGCATCCTAAAGTAGAAAATTCCAATCAGAATAGCAAACATGTATGACGTCAGACACTGAAAGCCCCATCTTGATATATATATGTCTATAGACATATATATATGTCTATATATATACAGTAAACCCTCGTTAACACGAACTCGCTTAAGCCGAACACTCGGTTAGGACGAACAAAATTTCGGTCCCGGCATTGCTGTACGTTATCTTATAGGAAGTTTTATCGGTTAACACGAATTTTGGTTAGCACGAATTACGAACTAATTTTTAGTCCCTTGAGTCAGTAAATGTTTTCATTTAACACGAACTTTCAATCCTTTGTTTCTTTTCCGGATCATTTTTCTTATTTTAGATTTTACTCCAGATCAGTTTTTGTCATACAGTATTTATACAGACGAAATTTGCCTTGTAAATAAGAGAAAAAACAGAAACGGGTATCTTTCCTCTCTTATGAGGTGTTGATTCTGTCCTCCGTCAAGCGCTGAACATGCAGGTGTTGTGTTTATTTTATAACAATTTTAACAACAATTGCTATAACATTTGTTATTGCTATAACAATTGTTATATCAACAATTGTATAACTTGACCTGGATTTTCTGCGTGGAAATTCCATTTGCGGAGGGCGCTTATGCACGCTCTTTCCACCACTTGACCTTTCGGGAGTGGGCAGTATTGGCGCTATTTTTTTCCGTAAATTTCACCTCTGAAGTTAGGGTGCGGACATTTTTCGAGCGAATACGGTAACAAGTGCAGTTCTGTGTTTAGATGTGCTTTTCTATTCTTTAAAAGTGCGAGAGAAGTTATAGCCAAGAGGAAGCAGACAAGTATAGATCTGCAAACAAAACTAAAAATCCTAGAGGAAGAAGACCGTGATGTGTTGAAGAAAAGTGCAATTGCTGAAAAGTATGGACTTCCCAAATCTACCCTATCCACAATACTTAAGGATCGTGAGAAAATTCTTAATGCTGCTGCATCGGGTTCCGGGAACAAATCTAAGCGATTTCGCAGTGCTAAGTATGAAGATGTCGAAACTTTACTTCTAGAATGGTTCAATCATATGCGCGCTTCCAATGTGCCTTTAAGTGGACCTATAATTCAGTCAAAAGCAAACGAAATTGCAAAAAGCTTAGACATTCCCGATTTCAGTTGTTCCGCTGGTTGGCTTTACCTGTTCCAAAAGAGACACTCAATTTCATCATTAGTGATTTGCGGTGAAGCAAATAAAGTTGATGAAGAAGGAGCAAATAACTGGTTGCGCGAATTTGATCAAGTGAGAGAAAAGTATGCCTCGTGTGATGTGTACAATATGGACGAAACCGGACTTTTCTACAATCTTTTTCCAAGTCGTACCCTTGGAATAAAAGGTGATAAGTGCCATGGTGGAGGGTGCAGTTAACAACGTTTGACTGTTGTCCTTGTATGTAATACAGACGGCAGTGACAAACACCGTCCTTGGGTGATCGGTAAGTCCGAGAAACCACGTTGTTTTAAGAACATAAACGTTGATTCTTTACCTTGCATCTATTCTCACCATAAGAAAGCTTGGATTGACAGCTCATCATTTCGTAAGTGGCTTCTTCGTTTCAACAATCGAATGGTGGCTCAGAATAGGCATGTTCTTCTGACATTAGATAGGTGTACAGCTCATAACATACATGATCTTAACTTAACCAATGTCAAGGTTCACTTCTTCCCCCCAAATGCAACGAGTCGTCTTCAGCCTTTGGATCAAGGCATCATTGCCCTTATGAAGAGGTCCTATCGAAAGCGACTTGTGAGAGCTGCCATTCGCGCTGCTGAAAAGGATATGGAAACGCCAACTTGGAGTGTGCTTGATGCAGTGAAAGCTATCGCCGCATCTTGGGAATCCGTGTCATCGCAAAACATACAGAACTGTTTTACAAGAGCCTGGAGATATACAGACGCTAATCCTGTTGACGATTTAGAGGGTAACAACGACAGTACTTTAAATGACGAATGGAATACTCTACAAGATGTTGCAAACCCCTGAGTTAGTTTTGAATAGTTTGTTAGTGCAGACGATGATGTTGCCGTGTGTGCTCCAGTGGAATCTGGTGTACAAGCAGTTGTGTCTGAGGTGCAAGAAATGTCATCAGAAGAAAGTGAGGAGGACAATATCATTCCTCCTACCCGCCAGGATGTGTTACACGCCTTGGAAACTTTAGAACGTTTTGCTGCAACATCCGAAGTGACCGCGAATTTTGCGGAAGCCATGAGTACAGTTGGCCGTGAGGTTAAAAGACATTTTCGTTCCCGTCTGCGACAGCGGAATATCCAGGAATTTTTCACCAGAAAATGATCAGTGAGTACATTTTTTCAAGCTGCAATACAGTTATAGTCAGGGTTTGAATTACCCGAGAATGGGAGCATACGATGGCCTGAACTGCTACTTGTAGCTCTTTTTAATTTTGCCTTCGAATGTAACTGAGCGCAAAGTGCACTACGGCTACTGCAAGCTGGAAAACATGGCAATAGCTACGCTACATGTTAGCACTTTGCGTTCAGTGCCATTCTAAGACGAAATTGTAAAGAGCTGCTGAGCAACTATGTAGCAGCTGGTCCGTTGAATGTACCCCTTCCCCCGTAATTTGCACCCTGGTTACAGTATTATTGAAATGTAAAACCTTTTATCCTCAAGGGAATTTTCTGTGTTGTTGCAAACTGATGTTATAAAGAGGATTGATGGACGTAGTAGCAATGTAAACTTTTTTTTTTATCTTCGAAGATAGGATAATAAACTTACTGTAGTGTTTTCACTTTTCAGAGGATAGTACCGAGACCGAAACTAATCTCGATCTCTTCTCGAATTTGAGACCGAGCCGTGCTTTTCGAAATCGAGACGAAACCGAAACTGTCTCAGTCTCGTCTCGATACCATCTCTAGTGTTTTCTATGACATACATAATATACTGTAGTGGTATGTATAGTCTGTATACTGTAGTGCGTATGTATGGAGAAAATGTATTCGAATAATAAAATTTGGATCCCCGGTTAACACGAATTTTTTT
>JAGDQP010015565.1:20016-42427 GCA_022664845.1 Lepisma saccharinum
GTGCGCATGCATGAGCAAAGTAGTCACCAGTAGTGCAACTCACAAAAAAATGCAACCCAAAGTTCTGATTTTACTCTGAAAATAACGTTTTGGCGAGATTTGACACCGCCACTGAAAAGCGAATTTTCTACGAAAACTAAATTTGGGGTTCTTTTTGCGCTACAACGTATAGGTTCCGAGATATTGGCGTTTAAAGTTTTTCAGCATTTTTACTATCAAAATCATGGAAAAACTTGAAACAAGTTTAACTGCAACCAAAGATATTTCACCGATTGCAATATTTTCATAATCTAATAGGAATGATGTACCAAATTTGTTTTTCTAGCTCCAGTGCTGTATGCAATGTTTTTGGGCGGCCATTTTGAATCCAAGATAGTGACATTTAAAAAATGTGGTAGTGCTTTTTCTAAGCTACTTGTGATCGTGTACCCTCATACGAAATTTTGTATTTCTAGCTCAAACCGTTTGGAAAATAGATTTTTAGGGTCCACCATTTTGGATTTAAGATGGCGTCTTTGGGTACATTGTGTTATATTTTCGTAACCTACTATTGATAATGTACCTCCTTAGCAAATTTCATTTCTGTAGCCCCAGCCGTTTAGGCTAGGTATTCTATAAAACAATTGGTTTGGCGGCCATTTTGGATGGAAGATAACTTTTGCAAAATTTTCTATTATTTTCTTAACCTGCTGGCGATAGTGTACCCCCATACCAAATTTCAATTCAATAGCCTCAGCGGTTTAGCCTCCCTATTCTATACAACAATGGGTTTGGCGGACATTTTGAATCCAAATGGTGACTTTTTCCAAATTTCGGATTTTTCCCTTTACCTACTCATGGTCTTACACCTTCATACCAAATTTGGTGTTTGTAGCTCCAGTAGTTTGGCCTGTGAATTTATATGCATGAGTGAATCAGTGAGTGAGTGAGTGTCCATGGGGCTATATAGTATATAAGACTCGCTTTGCTTCGCTGGGGGCGCTGCCCCCAGACCCCCGTCGCAGCTGCGCTCCGAACATGGGGGTTGTGAGGGAAGGGCTGCGCCCAACTTTATCGTAAACAGACACTCTGGCAGACTCCATTCTACAAATATACCATCCACCGGGGAGGAGAGGGCTGCGCCCCCATTTGGGTTTTTCTCACTATTTTTTGTGACCTACCCATCATGGTACACCTTCATACCAAGTTCCGTTTGTTTAGACTTAGTGATTTAGAAAATGTGTTTTCGACGGCCATTTTGGATTAAAGATGGCGACTTTTTTAATGTTTTATTATATTGTCGTGACTTACACGTAAAGACGCAACTAAAATTAAAATTTCATTTCTTTAGCTTAAACGGTGTCAAAAATGATTTTTGGGCGGCCATTTTGAATCAAAGTTGCCAACTTTCCCAAAACACTTTTTTTTATTAAGATACACAATTTTGTTAGATTTCGTGCTGCTACCACAAAGGTTGTGGAAAATGAAATTATAAGTCCGCCATTTTGAATCCAAGATGGCGTCTTTAGGTAAACTATCAAATATTATATTAACCTACAATTGATAGTGTACCCTTATACCAAATTTCATTTCAATAGCCCCAGCCGTTTAGCCTCCTTATTCTATACAACCATTGATTTGGCGGCCATTTTGAATCCAAGATGGCGACTTTTAGAAAATTTGAAAATATTTTCTTAACCTGCTGGCGATAATGTACCTCTATACCAAATTTCATTTTAATAGCCCCAGCCGTTTAGCCTCCCTATTCTATACAACAATGGGTTTAGCGGCCATTTTGGATCCAAGATGGCAACTTTTACAAAATTTTCCTATATTTTCTTAACCTACTGGCGTCAATGTTCATCCATACCAAATTTCATTTCAATAGCCCCAACCGTTTAGCTTCCCTATTCTATACAACAATGGGTTTGGCGGCCATTTTGGATCCAAGATGGAGACTTTTCCAAAATTTCGGATTTTTCCCTTTACCTACTCATGGTCCTACACCTTCATACCAAATTTGGTGTTCGTAGCTCCAGTAGTTTGGCCTGTGAATTTATATGGATGAGTTAATCAGTGAGTGAGTGAGTGCGGCTATATAGTATATGGATGGAAGAGCTTGGAATTCCTTACGTTCCAGAAGATTGAAGGTTATTTAGCGATGCTTCAAAGGTCAGCCTTAAAGCTGTCCTTTTACATAATTGAAATCAAAAACCTTCTATACCACTTGCGCACTGTGACGATTAAGGAATCCTATGACACCATGTCAACTTTGCTAAATCTCATAAATTACAAGGACCATTGTTGGAAAATATGTTGTGATCTCAAGGTAGTTG
This sequence comes from Lepisma saccharinum, assembly GCA_022664845.1. Lineage (NCBI taxonomy): Eukaryota > Metazoa > Arthropoda > Insecta > Zygentoma > Lepismatidae > Lepisma > Lepisma saccharinum. The sequence continues at coordinate 22,332 of JAGDQP010015565.1, forward strand.
GTATTCTATTAGAACTGCAGTGCGGTTACACGAAGTACCAATGCTTATATGGGATAGCCGAGTTGATGACAAGCATTATGAAGTGAAGGACTGGGAACCTAGAGTGAATTACGTACCTGGAGAATGCATCGTCAAATATGCTCCTTTGGTAGATCCTAATAAGATAATACTGCCATATAAAGTTAGGGACTTCTGAAGAACTTTGTCAAAGCCATGGACACAACTGGGGAAGGTTTCAATTATTTGCGAGATAAGTTTCCTAACCTGAGTGATGCTAAGATTTCAGAGGGAGTGTTTGTTGGTCCCCACATTAGGAAGCTAATGCTTGATGATAACTTTGACAGCAAGGTAAACAGTGCCGAGCTAGCTGCCTGGACAGCATTTAAGTGTGTTGTGCGCAACTTTTTGGGCAATAACAAAGCAGAGAATTACAGTGAAATCGTACAAGACATGCTACAGAAATACAAAGAATTGGGTTGTAGGATGTCTTTAAAAATCCAGTTTTTACACTCCAACCTTAGCTTTTTCCTGCTAACCTAGGTGCTGACAGCGACGAACAGGGAGAAAGATTCCACCAAGACATAATGGCAGTGGAGTAAAGGTACCAGGGACGATGGGATCTTTCAATGATGGAGGATTATTGTTGGGGTCTTGTTAGAGAATGCAACACTTCTTACAAAAGAAGGAAGTAGTGTATATTTTTGTAACTCAATGTAAGTTTCATACATTCTGGTAGTTTCAATTTCTTATTCATAACATTGTCATACATGTAAATTGTATTGTATTCTATTTTGTGTGTTTGTTTGTGGTAATACAACAAATAGTTTGTTTTTTTTCAAATTCAAGAGATCTGAAAGCAATGTTATGTGGTGCAATAAACAGTATACATACAAATATATTGATTTCTCTAGTAAGAATAATGCGATTGTTATGAAACTTGGAGGGTTTATTATGTATCAATCAAGATTTACTTTGGTATAATTTTTGTTATTATACGTAAGGGAACAAGAGCTAGGGGTATAAAATATGTGAAAAAGGGAATTTTTTAGGGAATTTTCCCAAAATCCTTCTGTCGTGGGAAAACTGTACGTGATGGAGAAAAACTGAATGCATATTCGAATTCAGCGCAAAAAGTTCCTTTAAGATCAAGTGTTTCCTCTCATGTTACAAAAAAAAAAAAAGTTTAAATTTGATGACTAGTGTTATCTTAGATTAGTGACTATGGGTTAGGGTCGGTTAGGTAAGCTCAGATGCGGTTAAGAAAGCAATTTTTAATAATAGGACAACCTACATCCAACACACTCCACTACTATCACTGCATCACCTACACTGGCGCCGCCACCCGAGTTGTATAGCTCCACCCACCCTTTACATGTGTTGCCACCAGCAACTCAAACAAAAATCCCTGCGCGGGGATAAAACAGTGTTGCCACTTATTTCTTTCCAGCCCTCGTAGAAACGAGACTTATGGTTAACCTGAAAAACCTATAATAAATATATAAAACGTTCTTACTCCCTTTACACTCCACAACGTTGCTGTACAGAATGTACAACAGTTCGAGGGCCCTAAAAACACCAAGGTGGGTCCAACGGACCCCAACGGTTACATTTTTGTGTTTAGATTTTATTGTATTTCGCCTACATTCATGGCTTTCTGTGCCAACTATATTTGCTCTTTTCTGCTTCTTTCACCTGATTTTGAATGTTAAATCTGTTTTTGATTTTTATACAAGGCTGCGAGTCCAAAATAGTAACATTAAAACCCAAGGTGGGTCCATTGGACCCTTATACATTAACCGAAGATTATCATTGTGAATAACACTATCGAGGTGTTGGCAACACTGGAGTTACACAGAGTTGGCCACTCTGGCTACAAGGGGAGCTGGCAACACTAAGATCGTCACCTGTAGATCGTTTCGCGCTGCTTTTTCTTTTGTATTACATTTCCGTCCACTGATAGTGCAATTGCTGACAATCTTGTTGCACAATGGCGAGAAATCGCATTCGTTCAGAAGAAATTCCTGACTTGTTAGACGAAGTTAGTGACGAGGACATGGATTTACAATTAGTAGAATTTATGGAAGAGGACGAGAGCTATGTTCCCAGTGATAGCGAAAGCGATCACGTAAGTGTGACTTCAGCAGAGAGTAGCAGTTTTGAATTGGATGATGCTGTAAATAACACATCAAAAACGAGTGATGTTTACCTAAGTAAAACTGTAGAATGGAAGAAAACTTACTCAAGTTTTAGTAAAACTAAAAGTTTTAACATTGTGAAATCAAAACTGAACAAAGTTGTGTTACCTCCGTCAAAGGAAGTAAAGACTCAAGAAGATAGCTTCCAATTGTATGTCGGAACAGACATCCTCCAGAAAATTGTTCAGCACACACACGAGGAGGCTACAAGGGTACTGGGTGATAAGGCAAGTATATGGAAGCCATGTGACTCACAAGAAATTCTTGCTTTCATAGGTTTACTGCTGACAGCGGGATCATTGAAATGGAATAACTTAGATGTAAGTATTCTTTTGATTCAGAACTTGGACCTCCACTCTTTCGAGCAACAATGAGTAGAAATAGATTTGTTACTTTCAAGATTTCTGCGATTTCATGATAAAAATAGTAGGAGTGAGAGAAGGAAGAAAGATAAATTGGCCCCAATTAGGGATGTATGGGGAACAAGTCAATAAATCTCTTGAAAAACATTATTTGCCTGGTGTCAATATTACTGTTGACGAACAATTGGTTCCATTTCGCGGACGATGTCCGTTCAGAGTATATATCCCATCTAAACCGGACAAATATGGAATAAAAATATGGTGGGCTTGTGATTCGGCAACCTCATATCCTCTCAGAGGCATTCCGTACTTGGGAAAAGAAAAAAAACGTAAAGGCTGAACCAGGACTTGGAGTACGGGTAGTTACTCAGTTGGTTGAACCCTACTATAAAAGTAATAGAAATGTGACTTGTGATAATTATTTCACTGATTTCAATTTGGCAAAAGACTTGCAGAAAAATGGAGTGACAGTGGTGGGAACGGTTAGAAAAAACAAGACATTTGTACCGAAAGAATTCCTAGCAGATAGGAAGAGAGATGAGAATTCTTCACTGTTTGGTTTCTATGAAGATTTTACGCTTGTTTCGTATGTTCCCAAAAAAGGAAAGTGTGCTTTATTACTATCTTCCATGCATCATGACGACCATGTGGTAGTGGGAAAGAAAACAAACCAGAAATAATCCTATACTATAATGAAACGAAAGGCGGTGTGGACACCTTAGATCAAATGTTACATGAATATTCTTGCAAGAGAAAAAAAAACAATTGGCCTTATGCATTTTTCATGAACCTCATTGATGTTACTGCTCTTGCCGAGTACGTTGTGTGGATGAATCTCAATCCTGATTGGGAAAAATCCAATCCAAACAGAAGGCGATTCAAGTTTTTGATAGGATTGGGTCGACATTTAGCTCTTCCTCATCTGCAGAAAAGAAGTCAGGTTGGGCTTCCAAAGCAAATTCAAGAAATGCAAGCAAGAATTTTGGGTAAGCGCAGAGTGGAAATGCTGAAGATTTCAGACCAGCATGATACTGCCAAAAGACGGTGTTTTTTTTTTTTTGCAACGAAGAAAGCACGGAAACAGAAGCAACAGTGCGAAGTATGCAAGAAGAACGTGTGTAACGAACATTCTGTGGTAAAGCGTCTGTGCGTTGGTTGTAAGTAAATTATTCGCTGGTGTGATTTTCTGCGTAAATTCATAAATCGTTGCCAAAAAATCAATATTTTACAATCAATGTTTGTACTATCAAACTGTGAAACTATATTTTGAAATCCACGCACTCACGCAGAAACATTTTAGTAAAGTGAATTTGGAATAAGGACTACTGAAGTAAAAATTTCTCACGTACGATTATGTCAATTATACTTTCTGTACCAAAATTTTCTTAAAAAAAAAAGACATGCTTATTTTACACTTAGTATATGTTTGCTTTCTATTGAATGCCCTACTAAAGAAACTTAAGAAATGACAAGATAATAAGATTGATATCCTGCGAAGGCTGTTACATATCTTCAAATAAATAAAAGTAGGAAAAATACTAATACTCGTAGTAATATACTTTTCAGATAGTACCACCTTCATACCTTACAAAAAATAAACTAAAATTAATCTAACCTAAGCTAAAACTAAAATTAATCTAGCCTAACCTAATCTAAGCTAAAACCAAAATTAACCTAACCTAAGCTAAAACTAAACATTGTAAAGCACTAAAATTCTATAACAAAATCCATTAAAATAAGTTAAAATCCTGTATTAATGAGTATGGGTCCAACGGACCCACCTTGCGCATTTCTGTATGTAAAATACCTTGGTGTTTCTAGGGTTAATGAAAAATAGATTTCACACAGCTTTCCCTTTTATCTGCTGATAACTATTTCTTCAGTGAAACTTGATACATATTCCTTTGCTTTTTTGTCACTTAACAATTACTGCTGCATTACACTTCACATTCCAGTTGTTCAGTCAATTTTGTTCTTGATTTTGAAATTAGGCAGTTTTAAGTGGTAGTGGATGGTACGAAGATACATGCGCACATCGTCTCTGTTATTTCTGTAGTTCTCCACAATTCTTTGTATTCTTCTGTGGTTCGTCACATAATTCTTGGACACATGATTACGAATATGTTGGTGACCGCCGCGTAACTGAGTTATGATTTCTACATCTTGTTCTTCCTTGATATTTTCAAGGAACCACCATATTGATACATGATGGATGCCCATCATTTGAAATTCGAATGGAAGTTTTTAGTTTTTAACCTGCACTAGTGCTTTCATAAACATTCCACAACTCCGGTGGGAAATGTAGGGGGACAGGTCCTCTTCGTCCTTTAGCAGGTCTTCCTCTAACGTAATTTGATTCCATGTTAAAAACATCTTGAAATGTATCACCCATATCTTCAGTAATGTTATGAAAAGCAGCTAATAAGTTATCCAATGGAATGAAAGGCAATGTAAGTAGCATTCGCACTTCGTTTCGTACTCTTGGATTGTGAAGGTCCTTATATTCTGGTACTAGCCCGTGATTACAACATTAACGCCAAATAGCTTGCGTGAAATGGAATAAATATCCTTTCACCGTTGTATCTGGAAATGACTCTCGTGCTACGTTGATGTTCGCAACCTCAAAATCCATTAATATTTTCTTGGTTAATGGGGGACCCCATGTTCATTACCGCAGTTCTTGAGTACTTCATAAACACGTGAACATCTTCAATCTTCCTGACAGTGAAACAATGCACAAATGGAAAGCAGTGTCCAATAAATGGTGACAAGTTGAAAAAACAGGTATACTTTTAAAGGTGCCATCACAAAGTATTCTATCACTTCCAGGCAGTGAACGAAATCATTTTGCGTGAACCACATTAGAATTCGGTTCGGATCATTCATTCCAGAATCAAACAAAAAAATATCGCAGGCTTCACTAACTGTGTGCGTTGCATTATCTCACACTGTTGAAGGTTTTGGGCCAGACGAGGTCGGCTATGTTGCTTATTACGCCGTACAGACTTTGTCAACGTATTTATGTCCGGTAATTGTACCAGTATTTCCTCATCTTGAACACCGATTAATTCTTCCCTCACAAGTGTTTGTGGGGAAGCATTGGGTTACTCCTCAGTATTAAATTTCAAAATTGATCTTAGCTGACGGATTTTTGGCTCAGTAAAGGTTGTTTCGTGACAGTGATCATTCGTATCATGTTTAAGCAATTCCATCCGGTCATTGCAAGTAGTGATGCACCATGCAGAACAAATTGTTCTTTTCTCACAGCGTTTATTGCTGTAACAGGAGTGAAAATTATATACATAACCATTATGACTCAGTAGCTTCTTATTTCTTGAGGACATGATAAAGTTTCAGCCATTGTGAATGAAAAAGCACCCCGACTTCCACCATAGACCTCATGATAGATGCTTCCACTGAATGAAATCTGAAGCATCTTCCAATACAAGTACACGACACAACTACTACACTTTAAACTCAAACGTAGCTAATGCCGACTGATGATATTCTAGACTTGTTTATGTGCTAACGTGCTGGAAAACAAGTTTAATATTTCTAATAAACTGAAACAAAGGCAAAGCAACATATCAAGAGTTAATACTTTACTCTTTAAATAAACACACAAGATTCCTTAAATGTAAATAAATGAAGAGCATAATAATTACAAAATTTCCATAAAATATTTGTTGAAAATACCTCTGGACAAAATGTCTTTTAAACCTAATACCCTTTGGACGAAATATATTATTTGAACCCCGTGTCTTTTGGACGAAGTGTTCTGTGCAGTAAATGTCAGTGGACGAAGTGTCCCCCAACCATAAATATATATATAAGGTAAATTTTAGACAAATGAAGGAGAAAAAAGGATTACTTACAGCTTACTAACGCACTAGATCTCACATGTACACACAAAAAAGTCACTATATTTCGTGTATTCACACTTTTTCAAGTAGACAGGAAGATAGTGAAGTTCACTGTTCAAACTTGTACTTTGTGAACACGACAGTGGCGACACGTAGCGGACAAAACATCAAAACTGGAGAACAACTGACTGCTGTAGCGCGTAGATATCCGGAACTTGAAATAATAACTGTATAGCGTGTAAGTACTAGGTGGGATCGTGGGTCGAAATGTGTTGAAAATGCAGAGAAAAAGGTTAGCTTAGAGTTATTGAAGGTTAAGGCCAGGTTTTATTTTCGCGCTTAAACCATGAATAAAGGCATTCTCCCACAGACGGCGTGTTGAGGTGCTGGTCGTAGGGAATAAAGTGTGGATTATGGCAACCAAGAAAGATAGATCAAAATTGGTATTGTGGGACTCGGTGTGCAAGGAAACTGGGGCATCCGGTTTGTTGATAGTACAGAAGTGACGATGGTTGTTAATTCGAATGTTAAAAGCACAACTTGTTTCCCCCACATAAAAGGCATCACAGAATTTGCAGGTTAGGATGTATGGGTGTGGCATATACCCTTGGGATTGAGGGTGTACCGACCATTAGCAGTATAGATAGTGATTGTGGGAGAAGTGATGAAAATGGAGCAGACCTTACATCAGAGCCTCTGGCATGTCTGTGCGCCGGTTTGGTGTGGTGGCAAGGAGGAATTCGTACGGACCAAGATGGATGTTGAAAAACTAATCTAGGTTTGGTTGGTAATATTGATCTTGTGTCTGGGTCAGATTGGAGAATGTGGAAATGGGAGTGTAGGATTTGTTTGACCTTGGTTAGTTTAGGATGGAACTGGGTGATTAGAGCCGGTGGGTTGGATTTTTGAGTTGGTTGAGTGTGTGAGGATGCACGGCGGATCTGTTTGGTTACAAGGTTAGAAGGGTAGCCTCGGTTGACTAGAGTTTCCTGGAGGCGCTGGTTGTAAGTTTCAGCAGCAGAGGTGGTGGAATTCAGGCGTTGTCCTCTGAGGGCAAGGGAGAAAGGAATCGCTTTCTTGGTGTGGTAAGGATGGGAACTTGAGTAATGTAAATACTGCATATGGTTGGTGGGTTTTATGTGAACGGAAGTGGTCAGAGTGTTGTTTTCTAAGGTGATGTCCACGTCAAGGAATGTGACTCTTTTGTCGGAAATGGACCAGGTGAATTGGACAACACGGAATTGGTTCAGTGTTGTTCACTAGTTATATATATAATTAGTACAAAGGAAAGCCGGAAAGGCAATTTAAGGTAAACTTAAGACATATGAAGGGAGAGAAAGAAGGATAATACTTGCAGCTTACTTTCGCATTAGATCACACATACACACTATACAGTTATTATTATTTCAAGTTCCGGAAATCTACGCGCTACAGCAGTCAGTTGTTCTAGAGTTTTGATGTTTTGTTCGCTACGTGTCGCCACACTGTCTCTTCAGACTTTGTACTTTTTGAACACGTGAACTTCGCTCTACTTGAAAAGGTGTGAATACACGAAATATAGTGACTTTTTGTATGTGTACATGTGAATGTGTGATCTAATGCCAAAGTAAGCTGTAAGTATTATCCTTTTTTCTCATTCATTTGTCTTAAATTTACCTTATATATATATATGCCTGTGTGTGTATAAATAATTGATTTGAAAAAACAAAACCGGTTAATTTATCATGTATGACGAACTTTTACTATAGCTTGTGAAAGTTAATTTTAAAAAAATAACACATTGTTTAGAAGATACGAACAGCGCAAATAGTTGCAAAGAATTTTAAAGCAGCGCCAAAGGTTTGTACTTAGTGTTAGTTTCTTTCCCGGATAACTTAAGAATGGATAGACCGATTTGAGTACAGTTTTGTGTAACTTACAGAAAATGATTATCTTTAAGCTACAGGAAACTGTACTCAATTCGGTGTACATCCATACGGCGACCATGCGTCCGAATTTTAGGGTAGTGTCCCGGAAAAAGTATTAAAAGTCTCGAATTTCACACAAATAGTCATATAAAATTTCATTTGATGCGAACATTTGAGGTACTCGTAAGTTCCACATTTGTTTTACTGTAGTGCTCCTGAAAGTTGGTAATTAATATGATAAAGTAATTAATAATATGTTAGTAGTAATTAATAAAGTATTGTATTTTAAGAAATAAATCAGTAAGTTATTTGACGACTCAACACCAAGAGGGGACGAAATTTTAGTGTTCCGAAGTTTGTGCTTTTTTATTTATAATTATTAAAACCAAGGTAGTTTTTAATAAAACGCAACTTTTAAGCCAAAGGATGGGTCATGATAAGGGCCAGTTTCTGCCTATCAATGGGTTGTTATGAAAGTTGGAGACCTGTAATCTACACGATATTCCGCGTCAAAGTTCGTTTAGATTATGTTGAGATCATTTCTGGTTGTCTCTGTAGAGCGTCCGGAAGTTACAACCTTCGAAAAGTCGAGGTGGGTGCATGTTAAACGGCTTTGCGTGGAAAGCGCCAACATGACGGGAAAAGTCGTAATAATGTTTTGTTCCGCTGATAAAAGCACATAACCAAATAGCAAGACCACAGGTGTATTTGGTACATTATGAGAGCAATTTGTTTAGGAAAATGCGTGTTCGGTGAACCTGTATTACGCCAACGATATTCGTTTTCGGAGTTGTAGGAACAGTAGAGCGGACACTCAGAACAACACCAAAAATATGCCAAACTGTAGTCTGATATGTCTACTTGAACATACTGCAAACTCAGATTGTTCTGGAAATCCGCTATATATATATATAAAAACGTTTCACTTTATTTGCATGTATGATATGAATCCACAGTGAAGAACAAAAAGCAATTGTGCAAACAATAAACTATCAAATGAAAATATTGTAAGAACTAGAATTGAGTCTCCATGAGAACCATAACGCCGGTTTGTTAATCCCTTCTGCTCGTGGTGTGTGAGAGGAGGGAGACATTCTTTGTGATAAGCGCACAACGTGGTATTATACACATAGCAAAACAGGGTACGTTCGACAACTAGGGACTTGCTGATGTTCAGAATTGTGTTGTGAAAATGTGACGTCACGTGTGCTCGCGAGTTAGAGAACAGTGTATGTTGAACACAGTTGCCGTTGTGGTCGGTTAGTCAGTCCAAACCAGCAGTCAAAAAGAAGATGGGAATAATGGCAGATAATGTCAGTGTGTATAGCCTAGTGTGTGCTAGTGTAAATATATAGTGTGGACAGTGTAAATAGCAATTATGTTGTTCATATCTGTTTTGTATAGACTACTCCCTTCGAAGACAGTGTGTGTTAGAGTGTAAAATTGTGGATCGAGTAATTAGCACTTAACGTTGTAATCCAAGTTTTGTGAATATAATACTGTTAAGCACAATCCCCCCAAAATCGAAGACAGTGAAATGTGTACAGTGCAGTAAGCATTTGAAGAACGCGAGAATAAGGAGACATGTACAGCGGGATGTGAAACGAAAGAATTCTTGTGCCTTCGCTGTTACAAGGATATGCCAAAGAAACCCAAAACGACCAAAACTGCTACGCAGGATACAACGTCCGACCAGCCTGCAACCTCGGCCCACAAGAAGCCATTATCTGTACCACAAATCCAAACAAAGACAAACCATCAAGCCAACTCTCAACTTCAACCCATGATCAACCATCAGATCCACCCTCAACACCGATCAGAGACAGACCAGCGGGAGGTCACGGTAAACAGTCCACGTTTCATGAAGGGCACGGATCAGGATCTAGAGTTTGTTCCAGGAGAAAAACAGAAGTGTGTAAAAAGCCCAAAAACGATAACGCTTCCCCTGAGGAGGCCCCTGCTGCTCACAAGTGCATTATCTGCCCAAACAGTTCCCAGCTGATTGTACTTCCCACTCAGGCAAAAGCGCAGATATATATCAAGTTTAATGTAATAGTGCCAGACGGCTCCAGGTGCTGCGCAGATCATCTCGATGGCAAGAACGTGAAGCCAGACGTGAGGGATGTAAACGTCACACACGACGAATCCAACTTCAACCAAACTGAACTTGCTCAGCTACTGACAGCGTTGAGGGAGTACGTGCTTGCAAATAGGAATTCGAATTTCGACACGACAATGACCTATTACAATCTGACCTATTACAATTTCGACACGACTGTTACAATCTGACAGGCTTAAAATCTGCCCAGTTCAATGCGTTGTTTGTTTACGTCAGAGACGGCTCCAATACCCAGATACGTTCGGCGAAAACTGCGCTAGGACTGCTCTTGGTTAAACTGAGAACAGGACTGTCGTTGGGAGTCATTGGAACTCTTTTCGGAATCACAAAGCAACAGTGCTCACGAGTAATTCATACAGCCAGGAAAGCTCTAATGAAGTGTTTTGTTCCCTTACATCTCGGATTCAAACATGACAAGGGACGACTTCATTCGAGAGCACACCAGACCGTTGGCCAAAGACGACATGGCGGGCGGGAAAGGTGTGGCAGTTATTGTGGTCGATGGAACGTACATATACATTGAGAATAGCATTGAAATATGCGTTCCAGAGGCCCTCGTTTAGTATGCACAAACATCGTCCTCTTGTCAAACATGATGATCGTCGGCAGTAACGGGTATGTGCTCTCTGTGTTGGGTCCTTACTGGGCTAAAGATTCCGATGCAGCGATTACGGACAAAATGCTCCGTGCTGATGTTGAAGAGATGGGTGCCTGGTTAAAAGACGATGTATTCGTCGTGGACCGAGGTTTCAGAGACTCGCTGCAGCTACTGGCAGACCTCGGATTCCATAGTCAAATGCCGTGCTTCCTTCCAAAAACGCAGAAGCAGCATACAACAATGGAAGCCAACCAGTTTCGTATGGTAACAAAAATCAGATGGGTTGTCGAAACAGCACCAATTCCAGAATGAAGAGATGGAAGGCCCTGGAACACATTATGCCTAATACCGAGATTCCATTTATTGGGAACTATGTGTGCATTGTTTGTGCGCTTTGTAATACATTTCGGCCTCACTCATACTTGACATCTCCCACGACGAGTACATTGCACGAAGGATGCGGTCTCTTCACAAAGAAAACGAACTTCAAACAATGGTAAACGAAAAAGGGACCGCGAGCGCAGCAAAATGAAATGGTCTCCAATGGATGCGGCAGATCTCCCGAACTTTCCTGTATTGTCCGAAGAGATGCTGCGTGAACTAACTCTCGGCGTATACCAGCTCAAACAAGCAAAAAGTTATACTGGAGAGCATGTGAACTCTGGAGGCGCATATGAATTCTTTCTTAATCAGCAAGAGGATGATGTCATTCGTGTTAAAATCCAGTCTTTCCACACGGGTTCCCGCACCTACACTCCCTGGATAAAATAGGATTTTGCTGATACCTTGGGATGGTACTGCCGGTGCCAGGGTGATAGACTGCTGTGCTCACGTAGCTTCGGTCTTGTGGTACCTTGGGTTTCGCAGGCACGACCCAACCGCATTCCATGGCCCTACATCGTATGAGGATTACGTCGAAGATGCCCAAAGTAAGGTGGATGATGACTGGACTGACGATGAAGACGATTAAGCATTCTTCAGGACGATATTTAACCCCGATGTCTACACATCGTTTCATTTGATAGTTTATTTTTTGCACAATTGCTTTTATTTTCTTCACTCTGGATTTATATTATACATGCAAATAAAGTGAAACTTTTTTTATATATAGCGGATTTCTAGATCAATCTGAGTTTGTAGTATGTTTAAGTAGACATATCAGACTACAGTTTGGCATATTTTTTGTGTTGTTCTGAGTGACCACTCTATTGTTACTACAACTCCGAAAACGAATATTGATGGCGAAATACAGGTTCACCGAACACGCTTTTTCCTAAACAAATTGCTCTCATAATGTACCAAATACACCTGTGGTCTTGCTATTTGGTTATGTGCTTTTATCAGCGGAACAAAACATTATTACGACTTTTCCCGTCATGTTGGCGCTTTCCACGCACTCGACTTTTCGAAGGTTGGAACTTCCGGACGCTCTACAGGGACAACCGGAAATGATCTCAACATAATCTAAACGAACTTTGACGCGGAATATCGTGTAGATTACAGGTCTCCACTTTCATAACAACCCATTGATAGGCAGAACTGGCCCTTATCATGACCCATCCTTCATAGCCTGATTAAAACTTCTTCCTTGGTTGACCCTCAAACCCCCCGCAGAAAAGAGTGTATTAGATCCTGGTAAGACCTGTCCTGAATTTTGATCAGTAGTGGGCTTTGGCAGTGTTGTACTGTGCACAACACCTAGCTCATTTTTAAATTATGTATTTTTTTATTTCAGTCACTCTAAAATATAGAATATGTAATAATTCCCTCGGTGTTCAAAAACGAAGAAATTAATACTTCAGAAGATAGTTAAATCTTGAGTGTGCAATTTTTTCGCAAGCCTCTTAACGCCCAACCCGCTACATTGGCTCTCCCTTCGCCAGCTGTTGGAATATCATCTCCTATGTTAATACCATTGGCAGAAAGCTGTTGCAATCTTAGTCACTACTAATTTTCTTCCCTCCTTAGCTTTCCTTTCCATCCACACGTGGCACGCGTCGCCGGTCAGGCTGAAGGCGTCCGCTGTTGTCCTTCATTTACTCGCAGTCTGTACTCTCTCTCTCTCTCTCTCTCTCTCTCTCTCTCTCTCTCTCTCTCTCTCTCTCTCTGTGTGTGTGTGTGTGTGTGTGAGAGAGTGTGTGTGTGTGTGTGTTCCTGCCTTTGGATGGTACCACAGAATGCTGAATCTTACAAGCGAGGCATGCTCTACGTAACGATACTGGAGTGAATGCTTAGTGTCGAAAGATAAACGCCAGAGCAAATATATAAACTCGTATGTCCACTTTATCTAATCGAATGTGGACCAAACTTTCAGTTCTCACTAAAAAAAAAAAAAAAAAAAAAAAAAAATCCTTTCGGCAGGCCTAAAGGCTGAGGTAGTTTTCTAAGTGTTTTTGATTGAATTTATTGGGGGTAAGTGCAGAATAAAAACAGTATAAGTAAATATACTTTTATTATTTTATTTTCATTATGAAATTACAAATACGGTAACTAATTATCCTAATAGGTTAACTAATTACCGTGCAAACTTTTTGTTAGAACTGAATGCAGTGATATTCCAATTGAAATTAACAGGCCCAATGAAACCCACCACCTTGTATACCCCTAACGAAATATGAGCGCTATCGAGAAACTAGTTACTGATTTATAGATTAATCATCAAGAGCTTTTCAACGTTACCACACAAAACATGGTTTTAAAAATTTCGAATTTCCACCCCCACCCTGACTCGTACCCCGACAATCCCCTGAATCGTTGGTGTCACCGTAAACTTCTTAGGGAGTACTGTAATTTATGCAGGCAAAGTTTCCCTATAAACTCCGGAGGAGTTGATATATATATTCAAAATTTCAAGCACCCCGTTGGGCCGATTTTTCTCATTAACGAACTTAGCCGAGCTATTTAGCCTAGAAATAACCTAATAAAATTTGGTTCAAATATCTTTAAAATTATGGCCGCTAGCATGTAATTATATAAATATAATTTTTCAAAATTTTCATCCCCCTCCTCAGACCACCCCATTGGGCCGATTTTGCTTATTAACGAACTTAGCCGAGCTATAAGCCTAGAAACAACATAATAAAATTTGGTTCAAATATCTTCAAAATTATGGCCGCTAGCGTATAAATATATATATGACATAATACAGCTATGGACATAAAGATTGTCGCATGTCTATAGCTGAGATTTCTTCTCTCAAAAATAAATATATTGAAGCGTCGTATAAATTCACTGACTTGCAATGATAAGCAGAATTGCGTTACGTATTTGTGTGAAAAATATCGTCCTGATATATAGCTAAACAAGGGTAATATACAATAAAATTAAATTTTGCGTCGAAAAAATTGTAAGTTCAAAAATCCCAGCAAGTTGTAAAGTTTCCTCGTTTTCCCCCGCAAGGGGATTATTTTGGAACCCAAGGGGAATTTTTAATTCTAGGCTTTGCTGATAAATTAAATACTTGGTTAATTTAATGAAGACACAATTATTTACGATGTAGATGAGGATCAATTGTATTAAAAATAAATTACCATATTTGTTTCTTTAAATAATGTAACTCAATTTCGGTTCCGTAAACCCAGACTGTTATAAATAAATGTCAAATGAGATACTTTTTCAAGAAGTTAGAAAATATCTAATTTACTAATGACAATCACTGCCCTCTGTTAGTAACTGAATGAACTACATGATTTGTCCAGTTATTTCTACCGGTATTTCAAATTTAAGTGTGCAATCAGGGCAGATATTAATAAATTGTTTTAATTTTAAATAACTTATAATAACAAAACTATATATTTTATCTTGTCAGATTTGCAAAAACGGTTTTTAAACCTTGCGTTAAAAGAGAAAGTTTTCTTGAAACGTTTGTTCGATGGGTAATAAAATAAAACTGTCATTTCATATACATTTCTAGCATGCAGCGTGATGGCAATCTAGCCTTTTAGTTTAGGCAACGGTTCACAAACATTCGACATGAGAAATGTGTCCGTGTAGATGCATTTTCTAACGACTTAAGCCAGGGATTATTTAGGGGTGGTTCCGGACTCCCTCCCCCGAAATTCGGATATTTTTAGTAATATTAGTATAACTTTTGCAAAATTATATGCATTTTACGTAAATTTCACACACACACACATACCTCGGGTCCTCCTTGTGAAGGCGTTGGTTCTGCGTAAAACCATCTAGATATGTGCCTGCCTTAAGCAAGCGATTTTCAATGGCAGGTTCGCGAAAATATTTTACCAGTTCCAGGCAAAGAGCTGTTATTTGTCTATTTTGCAGAATCTCGAAAGATACTTTTTCATTTTCTTTCAGCAACAAATACTTAGGTTAAAAAGATATTATGGCAGCGCTGGAACTCCAAATAAACTGTAAACCTACTATCAGTTCCCAACTATTGCAGAGCTCCATAGATCAGTGGCGGCGCAAGTTAATCTGGGGTCGGAAGCAAATCAACTTGATTGATGCCCGTTCACGATAACAATCGTGCGCTCACACGGCTACTGTTGGCTGAATATCTAATTTTTCATTATTTGGAGCCCCACCGGAAAGCTCAGTTGCCAAGGCAGATATTTTCTCGCTCACTCGCCTTAACCTATACGTAAAAATGGCTTCTTAGAATCTGAAGAGTCATGCTTAATAGCTATTACTGTCAAGCGAACAAATAAAGAGTTCTGAGACGGCATTGCTGTTACGTCACCAACCTACATTGATGTGCTTCATTGATTAATCTTAACAAGCGATTCACTTGTGTCGGTGACCGGCAGGGGCACCGCTAGCCCCTCTCACGCCACCACTGCCAGAGATATCTAGTTACCTTCGTAACTCGAAAATTTTCCGTAATAACAACAAATGTGATATGCCTGCAAAGTTGTTGTAACGATAAGCGTATGGCGACAAGCAAGCAGCGTTGCCAGTATGTATTGATTTTCAAAAATCCCGCATTTGCGAATTGCTTAATTCTTGCCAGTAAATATTTTTTCGACACAGAACTAGCTATTTTTGTAACACTACTAGTGTGTAGGAAATTATTACTTGCATGTTGTGTAAACATAAATACATGATTTTCCATTGGTAAATAAAATGAATTGTGCCAACAAAGGAACGTAGAAGTACTCTTCAAATTCATCAAGAACGGAAACATGTATAATCAAGAGTAAGTTGCGACTATGCAGAGTATCGTGCGCTTTGCGATCCCTGGAATGTGAATCTTACGCTTCACTATCAATCTACCTATTATAGAGTCAGCGATATCTTAACCAGTTAAGTTTATTAACGATATTACATCTTAACTGTATATTCAGCAAAATCGCTCTGTCTCTTGGTAGTCTGAGGTCCCGCAAAGCTAACCTAAGGTAACAGTTTCCATTCTGAGAACCAGCTTTCAAAAATTCCCCGACAAGAAGCAATAGTATCTCGTGTAGAAGGAGCAATTAACGCAGAAAACACTAAATAAGGAGAAAAATCACGGACGGAAAGAAAAACGGGAAAATATTACCTGATTTTAAATAACCCGCTTTCTCGGCATGAATTCGTATCAGTGCGTGGATTTATATTACTTTCTGTGCGAAGTTGGTTTACCACATCAATATGTATATGAAAGTGAAAAAGATTTCTAATATTTCCCAAATTGAATTAGGAGTCGCCGTAGCTCAGCGCGTCTGACTGCGAATCTGGCGGCCCGCGTTCAAATCTCGGCCAGAACTTTAGAGACTTTTCTCGCACGGATCCACCTATGAAAGTGACTTCCAAAGTGTTCTTGTTATTTCTGGGCACCTTGGGTGGTAATGTCCCTTGTGAGTGAATAGTAATGCTCGCTGTCTTCTAATCAAGGTACCGGGGTTCGATTCCGGATAGAGGCATAAATTGTTCGGAGCCACGTTCCGTCATCTTTTCTTTCGTACGTCATCTTTTTCCTGTGGAAGTCAATGGCAAACCACCATTGGTTCACAACACCGATTGTCACTGTCATGTTAATATTACTTAGTCATGTGCCTTTAGCCACGCGTACGCATCGGACATCGGATACCTTTGCCTTTAGCCAAAATGCCTCTTAGATTCTAGTTGCTAGCTCCTAAAATGAAACTAGTAATCTAACCAGAAATATGCAACATGTTTCTTCCATATATTTAAAAATAACAAAATATCAATCTAGTTATTAGTGATACTAGATTCAACATTGGCATTTCCCTATGCATCAGTATTCCGGGTCGCAAAACGCACGCCACCTTAAATAGTCGGGTGGCCCTGATTTGATGCTCGACAACTGCACATACCTTTCCACATTTTTAAAGAACTTTACATTTTCTTTCTTTCTGCTTAAAAATCTACCCTGTTATTCTTTTAAATATTTAGACATTTTACTAATTAATTGACGTAGGTTGGAAAAGTCAGTATTATTTTCATTATACGTAATTTCAAAATTTTATGCACTTTACAGAAATATGTTTAATATTTTTATTGTCAAAGTCACATTGATTTCCCTTCAACATCTGTTAGCGTTGTGGTGTCATCTCTTAGTGTTCTGCCGAACTACTTGATTGCTTTCTAAGGCTGAGACGCTTACATAACGAAGTATAGACCCTATACAAAATAGCATAATTCAGGCAACACTAGCTCCATCTCTTAATGATGGCGTCAACTAGATGTTCGTGACAGAAGTAATGCAATAAGGCAATTTATCATGTTGGTTTAAATTGATAAGTTTTTCTAGTTAGACATTTTAAAATATTTCTTCTCTTTTCAAAATCTTCTTTCATTAGAAACAAAAGAAAATTTGTTGAATGTTGGGTTCTATGGTTTTTAAATCAACCTTCATGGCAAATTTCAGCTTTTTTAGCTCAATGAAAAGTGTACTTTTGATACCTGAGGTTTGAGGTTGATCTACGCAACTGATTAATTGATTTTAAAAAAATCGAATCTATCCACGAATAGTCACGCCAAATTTCAGCCTTCTAGTCCAACGAGAAGTGCTCGAAAGCCGCTGAAAGGGCAGACATACAGAAGAGTCTGGAGTTTTATATGAGTATGTAAATTTTATTTATACGTTTCAAAATTCCCATGCATTTTATTTATACACGAACATTTTACCTCTACGCAAGAGATATTTAACGTGCCGTGAACAGAAAAAAAAAGCATTAAAATCCTGCAAAATACTGAATAATAATTAAATTCTAAAAATTCTGAATATAAAAAACAAAACGCCAAAAATAAAGACTAAACAAACAAACATAAGCAGTTGTATAATATTTATTAACGTTCTAGAAGTTTAACACCCTCAACTTAGTTGCGGAAACAAAGGGTATTGAGAAGCACTCGCTCTTAAGAACCTACTTGCTCTAATGGATAGAACGTTGGATTGCTAGTAGTGAGACATGGGTTTGATTCTCAGTTGATATTTCTTACTTCTTTTTTTACTTATAAACAATTGTTCCTCTCTCAACATTTAACAAAATTCACAGAAATAGCTTCGAAACCTAAGGTTAATTTTTCTTTTTCATTTTTCAACATTTACAGAACTCATGAACACAGGTAAGACAAGTCAGATTAGATTCTTGTTTCATTATACGCATTATCAAAACTTTAGGCACTTCACGGAAATAGCTGAGAAAAGTCACGTTAGAGTGGATTCCTATTTTTTTTTTTTTTTTAATTTCTACGTGATACGAAATTACCCAATCTCTCTTCGTGCTGACGTAACTTTCACTTGGAATTACTTCAGCGACCGACTCGTTGGCTTTACACACTCACAATATATCTGGGTTTTCGGCATATTAGCAGTTTGTAGTAGTAGTATTAGCAGTCAGGAGGAATATCACTATTAGTATTTATAAGTAGTAGTAGTAGTAACAGCAGAAAAAAGTTAGAGCTGCGCTTCTACTTACAATCGCAAAGGATCCGGTCACTTCATAGTATTTTAGCCATACAAGCATTATCTTTTATAAAATAGGATGACAACACTGACAACTGCAGCGTTTAGTTTCGAAAAATTCACAGTACTTGTGTCGAATCATGTTTATACCAAGTGTGTCGCAGCTAGGTGTAGCTGAATAGAAGCAATTTAAATAATTCATGGTTTTTTAAAAAATGTACTGACAATACTGAACTACTACAGCAATCAAGGCTATTTCGGCGGCTCTGAGCTAATCTAACTAAGACCTTTCGAGAAGCACATAATGTATGCCTCTACAACTTATGGTTCAAGAGATATATTTTGGCATTGACTGACAACACTGACGACGGGATTCCTGCAGAGCGGGAATAGCTGTGGTATGTTCTTACTGAGTCAAACAATGTTTATGCCAAGTTTAGTGCTGCTATAACTAAAATAATGGAAGCAATATGAAAAAAGATAATTTTATAGAAAATAGGCTAGCAACACTGGTAAGTGAATTTCTCGGCAACGTATGCTCTCTGAATGTATTTGTATTGCGTCGAATAATGTTTGGTGCAGCTATGTATAACTGAATGGAAGCAATTTTAAGAAATGATTTTTTAAAATGGGCTGGCAATACTGAATGACTGCACCAATCAAGACGGTTCCAGGGGCTCTGAGCTGGTTTAAGAAGCGGGGATACAGTTTCGAGTTTCGTTTTTGCCATCAGCCGACATCCAGATGGCCCTGTTACAAAGTCGAAATCTTACTTGCCTACGGTTTTCACGACTTGGTTCCTTGTCATCTTCCAGGAAGGGTCCACAAGAGCCATTTGTGGTTTGAAAGGACAGAAGAGATCTTGCAAGACATATAGCTTAGGGGCACTTCTCCCATCTCTTCCCTTCCCCCTGTCTCAAACAACTGACCGCCGAACTTAGGTCCAGTTTTGCTGCTTCTCGCTTTCCTCGCACTGGTTGAAAACAAAAACAAAAAACAAATGCATTGACTTACGAACCAGTGGCTTAGGTGAGGGGGGATATATCCCCCGCCTTAACTCCACCTATATGAACTTGGAAGAGAGTATTTTCGCAAGAAATGGAAACATGTTTGGAAGCATATAATTGTTAGTTTTAAAAAATAAAATTAATTGTAAGGATTATGACTACGTCCGTCTCCATA
>JAGDQP010015566.1:11537-42417 GCA_022664845.1 Lepisma saccharinum
CACACACACACACACACACACACACACACACACACACACACACACACTGTAATTACAGATTATTTGTTTTGACTATTAGTTTAATTACAAAACAGTATTTATTTTAGTTTACCAAAATTAACGTCAGGTGGAACATTATCTTTCTTAGTCTCACCGATTCAGTTGCCTCGAACATAGATTAGGCTAATTCTTAAAATCATGGATTGCATCATATTTTTATAACCGTCTTCTCATATTTCATAATTTTTTATGCTAGAGATGCAACATTTGTACTCTCCATGAACCCACAAAAATGCGCTTTCCGTAAGTGGACGTAAAAAATAAGTGCTCGAATTGTTCCTGAATAACTCAGTTCAGTCGTATATGATTGATCTTTAATCATCCCACAGTGAGGGAAGTATTGCACAATATGCATAAATCGCAGCAGGGTTCTGTCACAATATGTCTTGAATATTCTTTTTTTTTTTATTTCCCATCATGTTAAAATAGGAACTCATAACTAATACCAAAATTTATCAGGTTTAATAAATTGTTTTCGCTGAACCCGATATTCTTTCTTCACAACTCTCCGGCGAACACTATGTTAGGGGAAGATCTGCCAGGCTGTTACCGAGTCACGTGAATAAATTGCTTTTAAAGAAAATCTTACATGTTCATCATTGATGGAGTTAACAACAAAGCTTTTTCATATAGATGATATTAGGAGTTTCATCCGCTAATGCAGAAAAACATTCCGCTGCAGTTTGCCAGTGATTCCAAATTTCAATAATTTGATTTTAATGGTTAGACTCTTCTCCTTGTAGCCGACCGAGGTTGTCGTGTGGTTTGAGGCATCTAGCCTCTCGAAAACTGAGGGTTAGAATGCCGCCTGGGGCATAGATGTTTGGAGTTCTTAACAAACATCGCACTCGTATAATCGTGACGGGCCAAAATTAAAAGTTTCTGACATGACTCATATAAAATAAAGTTTACAATAAGTTTATCTTGTCCCCTTGTCTTAGATCTTACATTGTTCTGCATTTCAGAATAGCGCGAAACTTTCTCAATATGAATAATTTTAATTTTATCATTCATATCTAATGTAACCAGAAAATTTTTCTCCGTTCAACACTCGTTGAGACCGTCAGTAAGGAATTGCTACATTTTTCATTACTGTCTAGAAATCATCCTTTTTTTACCGGTACTATCCGTATGATTCTCAAAGCTATTTGTACTATAGGTTATTTACCAGATCCACCTAATTGTGAAACTACAACGCAGAATGTACAAAATGATCCTTTTTCTGTTTATGAAGAAACTGACAATTAGAGCGTATATCAGGACGGGCGTAAGCTACAGTGGTGTTATCGCCTTTGTAATTAATCTTATTTTGTAACTAACAATTATATGTTTCCAAACATAACTTAATTATTTTTCTTGTGGAAATTACCTCATTCCAAATTTATATAGGTGGAGTCACGTGGGGATATATCCTCCACATTCCCCCTTACCTACGCCACTGAAAGCCGTATTTTTATGGCTTAATTAAATTATAAAATTTCCCTATAGTGATACTCTTGAACCACCTTTCTAATTGACGGGTTAAAGGAGAACTTTTAAAATGTGACTAAAAAAGTCGTGCTTAAATAATATTAATAAATAAAAAATACAATTTATTGTAGCTAAATTGGTAGTAATTTTTAATTTCAGAAAAAGTCTAGGATGGTAAACAATTTTAAAGATTTTTTTTTTTTCGTAGAAGTACTCCAGACCTTCTATGTACTGATACCCTCGGTACCGAAACTGTCGCGATTTTCTTGAACAGAAAGGTGGCAACCCTGCTCACGACCGTAGATTTCAATTATACCTCAAGTTACTAGTATAATTTCCAAATTATCGTTCTATTTTTTTATAAACGCCTTAATTGAGGATGTTTTTAAAGTGCTAAAATTTACGTTAATACAAGTTTAGGCTATACGGAAATAATTATGTTGAAAAGTAACTAATTTGTGGTGTCACGAAATTAAGTTAAAATTCTAAAAATATCCCTATTTCAGTAAAAAGCAATATTTGAATTTTAATCTTGCAATGGTCATCATTGATCGGTCGGTCACCAGATTGTCCGTTCAGGTGAAGACATATTATTAGCTATTTCTCTGTTTTATTGTATTGCATGTGATAATTATTATTCTAATTTCAATTTTATCTAGGACCGCACAAAATGCGTACTGTCGTACATTCGGACCGTATACCATACAGAGGGGAGAAATTACCGTATAAATGCGGTCCGGACCGTAAGGTTGTCAACACTAATGAGGAAACAGGTCATATCAAAGCGTGTGACAGGAAGCAGAGCTCATTAAAAACCTTGAATATAACCAATACGGTTGTGAGCGCGAGTCACGTGCCAAGCTACTGAAGCAAAATATATTGAGGACTGTCTCCCTGCTCGAATCTCTGTCACCTCTGTCGTCTGCTACTAGAGTCAGCGCAATTTCGGAAAGTCTCTGAGAGCGCGTTATGCACAACTTGGTTGCGAATCTACTTCTATCACGTGACACTACAACAACACTGCGGGGGGAGTGAGTAGCAGACTGTATAAACATTCGCTTCACCCACTCGAAACAACATTGGCACCAGAGAAATGTGGTGTGAGGATGAGGAACCGTGGAGGACCAGTTTTGAACCACCGCGCCAGGTGTTCGCCTTCACAGCAGACGACATGGAATGACTACAGCGCACATACTTGCGCGTATCTTTCTCCTCCCTCTGTTTGCCTCCCTATCATAGGCTCGCTGATTTCAACTAGCAGCCGGACCCAGAGACTTTATGAAAATGCGTTGCCTCTACTTAGGTCGTTATAGAGTGGAAGGTGAACGAAAGCAAGCAGCTATTTTGGAGCTAGTAGAAGCGTTTACAGTACCTTTCAAAGTTGTAGAATATGGCATGTTTTACATACATTTTATTTTATTTTTAACTTTATAACTTGTGTGTTACGTAAGGGAATAAATAGTTTGTATTTTGGTGATGAAAGTCAAAATCAAATCAAAGCTCATTAGCAGTGAAAACAAAGTAATTAAATTTATTTATTAATAAAAATGGGTAAACACTGTCTACCTTCACTATCCCGAGAATTTGCCATTGGAACAAACTCGTGTTGCTTGATATGACACGACCCA
The DNA here is from genome assembly GCA_022664845.1 of Lepisma saccharinum. NCBI lineage: Eukaryota > Metazoa > Arthropoda > Insecta > Zygentoma > Lepismatidae > Lepisma > Lepisma saccharinum. Next base: position 14,696 of record JAGDQP010015566.1, read on the forward strand.
CTTGCCATTAAAAAAAAAACGATCTCCATTCAAGATGGCAGCCACGTTGATCATGTACTCCAAAATATAGCCACCATTCCACATTTGTGTACTACTATGCTTCATTTTCTTGTCGGTTTGTGAGCTACCAGGCCGTACTGGGACTTTTGATTTACCCTGTGTCATAGAACTTTATGGCTAACATGTGAACTATAAACACTTGGGTACATATCCAAAATACTCATTATTTTAGAGTAGGTAAAACACCTATTCATTTTTCTGTGTTTGTAGTACTTTTCGTACGCTTTCCATAAATATATATATATATATATATATTTTCTCAGTCAAAATTCGAGACAGGTTTTATCCCTCATTTGCAGGTGGTTTCACAATCAACCCAAGGAAAGTTTTTATTCACGCCATAAATTTAGCTTAGAAGTTGTGTTTTCTATTACCTCGAGTTTGAAAATATAACAAAATACACACATTTTGGAACTTGAAACTTTCCTACCTTCTTCATACTGAGTTCTTATAATAACTCTGTACCTGAAAGCCAGAAAGAACCACGTAAGTCCAATTGTGGCCAAAACGTGATTAATGCAGTTTCGTTCGGTATTCGGAAAGCCACGCATAATGGTTGCATGATTCTTGGTGTAAACACGTTAAATGAAGAAAAAAGTGTCTATTATGTAGATTGTCCATTCAGTTTTGATGTGGAAGGAAGTAGTTTGTTTTTTGTCGAAAACAAGGATTTGTGACTTAGTGCCTCTGGCTCTCGGATACAGAACTTACTTATGATTTATTTGTAAAAATGGAGTTTTTTATGGTATAAGTTGTTATTACAAAGATACTCGTATTATTAATTAATTGATCACTTATTGTTTACAAATTAGAAACGCCCAGGAGCACTACAGCACAAACCAAATGTAAAATCGTCTTTTTCTAAAGAAATGCGGGACATTTTAATGTTTTTTCGGTACACCGGGACAGAACTCCCAAGATTCGATACTGTCCCGAAAAATTCGGGACGTATGGTCTCCATAACTATATACTGAAAGATTGTGAAGAAGAACTTAACTTCAACAGCTTTTACTGCAGTTAATAAAAGAGATACCCTTCCATAAAAGTATATGTTAATGCCTCGTGCTAATCCGAAATACTGTGGTAAGTTTGAAGGTCTTCCCTGTTTTGTTCTGGTACTTTGCAGATGTTTCTGTAGCATAGTGTAGTACATCCAATTGCATCGAGCGAACATTATACACTTTTGATACATTTTCTCAAATAACTGCTGTTTCTAAACTACTTAACATATTGCAATAATAATTGAGACCTTTTCATTATATGACTAGCAGAAGCCACACACCAAATATCAGCTAAATTTCATACTGTGGGTTACATTTTACTCAGGCACTGGATGATTTGACATGGAATTACCCCCCTACACTTCTTTGCATATCTCAGAAATTTAGTTTTGTTCTTAGGAAGTGGAAGATTTTGTCATGTCTTTCTGAAGGTGTGTTTTGAACACTCTGCACTTCGTTTCTTACGATCACTTTTTATGTACTTCGTATACGCACTTTGTTTATAATATGTCCAGGCAAGATCATTTTACTGATTTTCGTATCAAACGTCGTCAATATTTTGCTAAACGAGTGATGGCTCTAGTATGTTCTCGGTAGCTCTTGTTCGTTAAGTCAAGAGGCTGTTATCACTGAGACTACCCGGGATTGATCCCCGCCCACTTCCTTTTATAATTCTCTTGGAGGTTACCGGAACCGCTTATTTATACTTTCGTAAAATCTCATTTGTTCACATTCTTACTTATTTACATTTTTATTGAGAGCACGGAGAAGATCAAAAGAACTCATTTTAGGTGTGCAGAAGGTGTACTTAAAATACACCAAAAGTGTACGTTTTTGCTATGTGGACAGAAGCTACATCGTTGAAGACAAAGAAAAATAATAAACATAGAAAATTCTGCATGATTTCATGAAATCCGTAGCCACTACACAACAGGTCATGCAACGGCATACGACCCACGTATGGACACCATATTGGTAGGAAACATTGGTCAAGTAATTCAACTTCCTTGTCAAGTTTCGGTGCAGCTTCTCAGTATTATCTGATCGTCATACACACGTACAAAAATCAAGTGGTTAGATATACCAGTTGCATACAAATAGGAGTTGAAAAAAATAACACTATATTGAGCAAGAAGGTAAATTAGTAATGCAACGGTAAACAAAATGTACGAAAACACAATTTTTCCCTATATTAACCTGTATAGGGTTCACTTTACAGTTACTGTGTGATTTTCTGGATTTCTTGTTTCATTTTATTAATTGAAAATTGAAATACTTATGTTAAAGGATTTCTCAATTCCTTAAATATATACTCTGCCTAGTTTATTAGTAACACGTTCCTAGTTTTTTACTCCTTTAGTGTGGTTTTATGCAGGAAGCAACGCTTTTCGCAAGTCGTTTATTTACATAAACATTGAGCTTATTATTTTTGTCCCAGGATAAGCTGGGACAAAAAAATAATTAAAAAAGGATTTTAAAATACACGCTTTCTTAAGATGGACTAAAAAGTAAAAAATAATAAATTGAATTAATCTTATAAATTGGAAAATAAAATCGTGGGCGCTCTTAGCTAATATGATTTTAAGATAAGGTAAGCAAGAGCACCCACGCTTTTATTTTCCGATTCATAAGATTAATTCAATTTATTATTTTTTACTTTTTAGTCCATCTTAAAAATCGTGTTATTTTTTTAAAAAATAATCCTTTTAAATTATTTTTTATGTATAATAAATGAATATTAAACTCCCTGCTAGATAGGCAACCCAAACTTCACGCAATAGATGCGGCGTTGCGTGCATTTAAGCATAATTTCTAATTATTTTATTAATTAATAAGATACAGTTAACTGGATTTTTCTATCGTATATCTAATGATTGAATATTGTATTGTCATCGGAAGCAAGTAAGTTTACAGTATTTTTAAAAAAAATTGGATGATGGGAAGTGAGTTAAAAATCAATTACAAGATTTGTACCAGAGATGATTACAGAGCAAGTTATTATAAAACTTGTAAAAAGAAGGAAGGTGAAAAGGAAATAACTATAACATAGGCCGTAGTGTTGCCAATGCGTTTGAATCATGCGGTGGAAAGTCTCTGAGCAACTATGAACTCTGAAACCCCTGGCAACACTTTACTTATTCGGCTGAAAAAATAAGATGTCTGTGTTATCAATGCAATGTTTGTGTAAACGAACGACTCGCACTGTCTAAGACACAAACGCATGTCTTCGGGAACGCGACAGCAGATTTACTTCGGGAACGCAGTTGCGTAAAATTACCTATTGTTTAGAGATCGCTCTGTTTGCGCTTCTCTCATTACGCGCGTAAGAACACGAGAGCATAAAAGAAGTTTTAGATTAATAATTGCTCCGTTTCGTATCTGTAATAATTCAACTGTGTATATACCGAGCTATCCCATAAGTAATGTCGTAGGTAATAATGCCATCTCATGAGCGGATAGTGAAGTAGACGGTACATGCCATACCCGAGTCATATAGGGCACTTGTGCAGCAGTGTGTAGAAGGAGAAGGTCTACTCCACGTTTTGTAAGTGTGGCTTGTGTCTGATCATGGCAGTGTCGGAGGACCACAAACGCATGTCATGCTGTATGAATTTCACCAGGGACATCCAACCAGCGCAACGGCACGAAACATCAATGCCTTATATGGTCAGGGTGCTGTGGATGTAAGAAAGTGCCTGAGGTGGTTCCAGAGGTTTCGGTCTGGGGACAGCATCCTCATCGGTAAGCCACGAGAAGGGAGACCTGTGCAACTGGACAACGATGTACTGCGAGCAGCGATGGAGGCAAACCGTTGAAGAACTGGCCACTGAACTCCGTGTCATCTATTTGACCGTTCATCGTCATCTGCAGGATCTTGGGTACATGTCGAAACTTGGAAAAATGGGTACCTCATGTGTTAACGTCTCAACAGAAGCAGCAAGGAGTTGAGATCTGTTTTTCCCTGCTCACCCTGCTCAGACGTGAGCCATTTCTGTACACAATGGTGACAGGTGATGAAAAGTGGGTCATCAACCATTACATTACACGCACACGGCAGTGGATACCTAATGGAAATGTGTGAGGGGAGAAAGGAACTGCCGAAACAGGATCTCCCCCTGCAAAGTGATATTGGGTATTTGGTGGGTACCGTGCAATAATCTATTTTGAGCTCTTGCCACGTAACTAGACATCAATACAGATGTCTACTCTCAGCAACTTGAACGCCGACAAACTGTATTGTTGGAGAAACTTCTTGCTCTGGTTAATCGCAAGGGTGTACTAATCGACAGTGATAACGCGCCTCCACACATAGCAAGAAGGATCTGTGCTAAGATCGAGGAATGTGACTGGGAGAAACTCGTCCACCAGATCTTGCACCAACAAACTACTATCTTTTTCGCAGTCTGCAAAACCACCTTTCCGGGAAAATACTACAAAATAGGGATGAAGTGCGACGAACCCAGTTGGAGTGACCCAGTTGTTTGCCTAAAAAACCGGTGACTTCTTTCCAAGAAGAGTACAACAGGTTGCCTGATAAGGTTCATCCAATAGGAGCACGGGCGGGAAAATTTAACTGGTCATAATTTGTACTTCATACTGCTCGCACAGTACTGAAATGTAAAACATAGGCCAAATTGTGTCCAGAAGAAATAAATTATCCTTTTCTTTTTACAGAGGAACCAAAAAGGTTTTTGCCGTTCTAGAGCAGTGATAAACAAAGAGCAATACAGTGGACGGTACGTACCTTTAGGTTTCGAAGTAAGCTCCATCAGCATCCAACACTTTTTGCCAACGTTCCTGCAGCTGCACAATACCCTGGTGTTAAAAGTCGGCGGTCTTCGAGGCAAAGAAGTCCGTGAGTGCGTTCCGCAAGTCTCCCTCATTGGCGAAGGATCTCCCACGGAGGTGATTGTCGAGGGAATGAAACAGGTGGTAATCTGTTGGCCGAAGGTCCGGTGAATATGGTGCATGGCACAGTGTGTCTCAGCCAAGTTGCTGAAGGATCTCCCGGGTCCTCTTTGTCACATGTGACTTGGCAGTGTTGTGGAGGAACAGCACACCCTTGCGATTCATGAATGCCGGCTCCTTCTGGCGCAATGCACGGTGCACTCTTTGCAACTGCTGTGAGTAGAGGTCAGCAGTGATGGTCTGACCTGGTGGAAGGAGCTCGTAATGCACCACTTGGTGACAGGTCCACCATACTGAAAGCATAACCTTTCGTGGGTGCAAAGGTGGTCTTGAGGTGTGAGGAACGCAGCGACAACCAATGTCTGGTACGCTTGATAGTGTCATAGAGGACCCACTTTTCGTCACCAGTGAGCAAGCGATCAAATATGGGTGTGTTCAGGTGCCGAGTAAGCAAGGACAAACAAGCTGTCACTCGTTGTTCCTTGTTGGCTGCCGACAATGTGTGGGTACCCACTTGCTTAACCTATATTACTTCCCTATCCCATGCAGGTGCAATATGACTGTTTCAGCGGAAACATGGAACCTTTCTGCAAGTTCATCACACGTTAGACCACTGTTCTCCCCGATGGCTGCTTTCAGGGCCTCGTCATCTAACATATGTGGTCGTCCACTGCGAGGTTCATCAGCAAGGCTCACATCTCCCGAACGGAATTTCTAGAACCAATGCCTGGTGATGCGTTCGTTCACGGCATTCTCGCCAAATGCCTGGCATATGCGGCGACTTGATGCGGCAGCTGACATGCCCACTTTAAAGTCATACAACGAACACACGCGAACAAGCTGCTTCGATACCTCCTTTTCTCTTTTACATTGGACGAGCTATGACTGTTGTGTGTGAGCACCGTGCATGTATTATTGAAGGTCGAAGGTCAGACTAACTCCCGATCGCTTGGCAGGCACGTACGTCATTTCGTTTCCTCTCTGTGAGTGCATAATTAATGGGACGTCAGCGGCAAAAACTTCTTGGTTACCTTCTACTTTGAGTTATGTAAACAATTAAAAACAGTCAGTTCCTGTACATCATGAAACGAAACATGTCTGAGATTGTTCAAGGTAAAAGTTGTTCAAACTTTACTTTTTATCTGATAATGGTGGTGGTGGGGGTGATCAGGACAATGCTTACGTAAGATTCGCTTGAAACATAGAAATGTAGATTTAAACTATTTAAACATCGTTTGGCTAAGAAATAACGATAAGAACTTTAACAGGTCTTACTTAAGCACAAGGAAAGGGGTCGAGTATCTGCTTATTTTAGCCTTCAAGGCGCGGAGATCTAAAATGCAATTACTATTATAACATTTCGTATCTGTTGAGTAAAGCAACAACAATTTGGTTGAATACGTTTGAGGTTATCTTTTTGTCAAACCCTTTGTACAGTCGCGGAAAATGTATTCCGAGAATGTTGTGTTACAATTCCTACTTAACTAACACTTAAATGTGACCGGTAACTATGACTAACATGTGACGGGCCTAGTCTGTTAGGTCTATCTGATCTGTGAAATTAGTTAAGTAAGAATTAAAATACGGCTTTCCCGGAATATATTTTTTCGTGGCTCTACACTGGCTGTTTTCAGTTGCTGAAGAGTCCTCTTGTCATTACAATTAACATGTTTTATGAGATTCAATAACTCCGCCATCTTCATTATCGTACTCATAAAGAGATGATACTTTGACTTCATCGAAACAGAGAACTAGAACTCTCTCTTTTTATGCTTCTCGCTCACTGTTTTTTGTGATCACTAATATTCATGATGTCAATTACACCCTCCAATAAACATTTTTTTAATTTAACATAGCAGCTCAAAGTTACAGAGTACACTGCAAAAATGGCTGTTAATTCAACACTTTCTGCAGTTCTAGAGCGACCACCACTTTTCTGTTTAAATTAATAGTTTCTTCTGTTATTTCGGTGAATCAACACTGTAATACTACATTGTGGTGAATTAGCATTGACAACATTACAGTATGTTAAATCTTTGAAATCAACAACATTTGTTGTGTTTTTTTAACACAAAAATTGGTGGTTGCCCTACGACACCGAACAGTGTTGAATTAACACAGCAGAGCAGACTAACGAATCCCCGGGTCTATGCTTGGGACCCGGAGGGCAAAACAGACTTGTAATTATTGCCTTGTGTTTGAACAGCGTTTTTTTAGGTATGACCGGGACCGTAGGTGTTACTGTTACCCTTCAGAGCACGAAAATACGACGCCGAAAATTCCCAGTTCATTATAGTTCTCATACCACGTCAATCGGATCACCGTTTCAGTCGGGTAAAATTTCTGTTTCAGCTCTGTAACAGCCATTTTTCACTGTGTAGCAGTGCTTGAAGTGCCTGCTTATGTGGGTGGGGGGTGAACACCGATCCCTTACTTTTTTAAAAAAGAAATTGTTCTTCCCAAACCATTTTATTACTGAGTCATATTATTGACTACTTAAATGAGTCAGTCGCAGCCATTAGGTGATTAGGTGCACGCTGTAGCGGTGTGGTGCATTTTCGGATTTAGCGTGCCCAGCACCGCTAACATATGACCATTACACCCACCCAATTACAGTGCCAACAAGCAATCGCAGTAAAGGAGTAGAGTGTGGACTAACCCCCCCCCCCCACACACACACACACACACACGCTAGCATATATTTGAATCTTTACTTTCTATACTCATACTTCCTGTACTCAATAAATACAGGTTACAATCTCTTGAAAACAGAAGAGTTCATTTTCTCTTAACTTTCCTACACAAACTCTTGCACAGTAAAATCGACTCAGAAAGCTTATTATCTGAATTAAGACTGTATGTACCGCATAGAGTAACTCGACCGCGTAATTCTGTCTCCACCTTTCGGCCCAAAGAACTAAAGCAATGGACATATCGCCTATTAGGAGAATGTGCTCATTTTATAATTATATACTTAAAGAATGTCCTACGATTGATATATTTAACGTAAATATGAGAGAATTCCTTTATATAAAATAATGAATACTTTATGGAGAATATGTTACCATGCAGCTCCAAATATGTATGTTACACCTATGTGTGTATGTAGAAAATGTTATATGTGGATGTTGAACACCACAATTAGGCTATTAACCTGTTGTGTTCAATAAATAAATATTCATGAGAAACTTTTAGCAGATAACATTAGTAGGCTCTAGCAATTAATAACCAGTACTTCAATGATAACAATTTATTGTGCACAACTTTCAATATCAGGAACATTGAGTGATCAACAATCGGTGCAATACACATGAGTAACTTAGCACACAAAAATACATAATATTAACAAGAAGCAAATTACTAGTATACTTCACATTACGCATCTTTTAAATTGTATCATGATTAAAGTGGGCTTGGTGACGTGCCAAATAGCTTAATCCAGCATTGTCCACATACAGTATCTCGGTCTTCTGCTATCCTCATCCATGTAGCTTCTGACAAGCGCTTGATTTCATCTACCCATCTTGCATTTGAACCTCGTCTCGGTCGTTTCTTTTCTCTAGGAATCCAGTATAGTACATTTGTCGTCCATCTTCCATCTGTTCTTCTAGCTATGTGACCTGCCCATCTCCACTTCATCTTCTTCGCAATCTTGATTACATCCTCTATCTTTGTGCGTGAATCCAATCATTTGTCTTCCTGTCCTCCTAGTTAGTCCTAACATACATCTCTCCATTGCAATTTGTGTGACTCTCAATCTTTGAGTCGTTTGCTCATTCAATATCCAAGTTTCACAGCCGTACATCATTACAGGTAAGACACATTGATTATAAACTTTACGCTTCAGACACATTGGAAGTTTGCTTTTGAAATAAAGTGTAGTCTTCCAAACGAACTCCACGCCATTTTACATCTTCTGTTTATTTCATTCTTCAAGTTGGCATTCGATGTTTTGATCTGACCTAGGCAAACATACTCATCAACTATGCCTATTGTCTCTCCGTTAATCTTTATTTCCTTCTTTGCAGCATGTTGATTGTGCATTACTTTTGTTTTACTTATATTCATTTTAAGGCCTATTTTCGTACTCTCGTTACTCAGTTCTTCCATTCTGGTTTGTAGTTCTTCTGCACTTGAAGCATATACGGTAAAGGCACCAGTTTTCGTCGCTGCTCCAGTGGTCGTCATGTTTTTACTAGACATGTAAAAATTAAAAAAAAAATACATCGTTTGGTGACAAAAACCAGTCATAATCTGGTACGTAACAGACATCATTAATATGCTTATTGTAACTTCGTTCTTGTAACTTCGTTTAGTAGAAATGTCTTGTTTTTAGGCGGCAAGTTCTTGTTTCCTGCTATTTCCATGGTTTTGTTACTAAAAAGTGTTAAGCAAGTAGACATTAAAAAATAAGCATTGCAGTTTTTCGTATAAGTACTTGATGTTTACATGTATATAAAATGCCTCTTTAATGATCAAATTAATTATCAGATTATAAGTTTGCGTGCCTTGATTGCCACTTTCTCTGCTTTGGGGGGTGACGACTACTGGTGCAAGTAAAACATACTTTGCACCAATACTCGTCCGAGTGACGATTACAGGTGAAAAATTGTTACTTAAATTCTTTACTCCAGAAAGTGATAAATTTAATTTAATATGATGATAATTTTTTAAAAATTTCATGGTTACAGCCTCACTCTTTGGAGTAGCCGTCAGGAAAATTCAAACTTAAAATTGCTACATATTCCACCGGCAGTGAACTTTTTTTTTTTTTTTTTTTTTTTTTAAGAATAATTTCTGAGGACCTTTTTAGCAAGCCTTCTGAGCCTCTTTCCTTTCAAGCACGCTTTATTTTGCCAGGTTGGGATCCAGTGAAGATGAAAAAGAGGATATAATATTTTCCAAACGAATATTTGTTGTACACTCATGCTCAAAATTTTTTTCGCATGTCTTTATTTGACAGTTTTGGCAAATAATATTTTTCTCCCTGAATTCTGGCGTTCGCTTAATTGTTAAACACGTGCAGTATGTAAAGACGAATATTTCGTGAAATTTTGTCACAAAAATATTAACAAATAATGAAAATATAACGAATAAACAGAAACACGAAGAAATGATAAAAAAATTAAGTCCAAAACTGAGAGATTTGGCAACATAGGGAAATTGACGGGGAAATTCAGAGGAAAGAAGGGATATTTCTCTTGGCTCTATGAAACAGTGTAAATCTTTAGAATTACCAGCAACTGAGATTACATGCAGTGTTCTTTCAAATAAAACATTACACAAACAAAAGTTACAGATACAACATATGTATTGCATAATCATGTAGCATAAACTATTATATCCACGAGAAGGCGAGAAGAAAGACACAATATTGGTTTGAAATTTCGTAGTGAAGACTGTCATTAAATTCTGTGCTAATAAACGCTGATGAAAGTACGGTAGAGCAGTGGCCTCTGTGGCGTAGTGGTTAAGCTTGCCGGCAAAGGGTTGTCAGTTCGAATTGCCTCTCCGCCCTGAATATTTTTTTTACCGAATGCAAAACGGCGTGATTAATTTATTATCCGTAGTATTAACTAACTGTTGATAGGACGATTTTCTTTACTTTACGAGTGAGGGAAAAATCGTCAGAAAAGCGAACCTATTGTCTGCTAGTTTCAATGAAGCAAGAGAAATATGCGGTTAAATGTATTCTCTCCATGAATTTATTTAATTAAATTTTATTCATGGTGCTTCAGGGCTTTATATCAGGATGACTGGACGTCCTGTTTTTAATAGGCTGTCCTTTTTCGTCATGTGTCCCGTTGTCCCGGCAAATTGTTAACAGGAGAGCAGATGTCCTTTTATTGCTACAAAGAAGTTGTCAATCTGTTCACTTAACTTTTTTCTCAAATAACTCGCAACTATTGCTTTGCAGGAGGCAGTATGACATCATGCTTTATGTTGTCTTAGTTGTTTCTGAGTTGGAAGTTGTAGAGAGACGGACAGATAGGTTGAGAAGGATTCACAGTACTTGCTGCTTATTAAGCCTAAGCGGATCCACTCTATTACCACATTAATTCTCCTAAATTGCTTTAAATAATCCTTTTATTTCACTTCAAGTTTATTGGATGGACTTCTTTGTTTTAAAAAAGATTAAGAAAATTAAATTTTGAATGCAAAACATTTAATTAAGCTTGAACTTTTGATTTTCTTGAAATACTAATTAATATTTGGTTCAGCATCATACTCAGATCCTTGATAAAGACGTTACACATTATATTTTTTCTTCACAACTGTATAAAATACTTTTGTGTTGATCAGGCACGTATCCAGAATTTGGTTTTGGGAGGGGTCCAAGGTGTGTCTGGGCATGAAATGTATATTAAATATATGTAATTACGCCTGAAGTTATACTGTTTTCCCATAATACTCTTGAGTTTTGAGGGGGGTCCGGACCCCTGGACCCACCCCCTGAATACCTGCTTGGTGTTGGATATTTAGTTGTTTTTTTTGTATTAAGCAAAAAATTCACCAACGAACATCACAAAATTGTACAAATTACCTTGTCATATTTTTTTTTCTTAATTTTCGAGAAATTATACAGTATCCTGTAATGTCCCAAGCCACTCTACAGCAAAGTAGGTAGACTCAACTAGCAAAACAGGGGCCTGCGGCACCCTGCTGCCAAAATGGGGCTTACCCAAACTCAACATGGTCAAACCTACTTGGAGACAGGCCGATATTACGCCACAAGAGAGGGCACATAACGAAAAACCGCTATCAGACCTGAAGACAGGGAGGGTACCTACCCATCAGCACCCTGCTTCAGCCACATCGAAGACAGAACACACTCTAGTCTAGACACGAAGCATGCATATAAGAAGCCCGAAAAGAAGTGCCAGGAACGCAGAAAGTTGGCAAAAAACAGAATGCAAAACACGCAGGAAAAGCCCCCAAAGGAAAGGGGTGAGGGGGAAGACGCAGTCGAGAACAACTTGCAAGAAAGCAAAACACTAAACACTTTTTTAGCAACCTAGCGCGACTAGGTCCCTAAACTAGTACAAGTCTCAACACAGCTGAACATAAGTTAACTTGACACACGATAATTTAGATAAGCTGAACTACCAGGAAATAAAGCTTTGATGTCGGGAATAATTAGGAGAAAGCTGAATTTTGGTCAGTTGTTACATCATTACTAGAGGTGCGTTTTCCCCAAAGTCCCCTCTCCTCCCCCTTGTGCTTCTCCCCAATCCTCCCGAACTACAAATTTACAGACTTTCAGAAATTGTATTATATCTCCGTAACCAATAGACATAGCTATATTATTCTTTTTTTGTTATAATTCCTAGATGACAGGCTACAAAAATTGGTTTTCATGCGTGTTGCGCTATTGATAGTAGTTTTGCCGTCATTTAGATCCAAAGCGCAAAATAAGCATATTTTGCTTTCAATATTTACACTTTTTACTGTGTAGCTTGTTTTAAACTCACAATATCAAAAACCTGTTCGAAATAAAAGTTGTTGCCTATTTCATAAGCTTTAAAATGATGTATATATCAATATGATTGAACAATTATTGTGTTAGCTATTGAGGTAGCAATGACGCGCAACAGCCCGCGAACAATGATTTTCCTTCTATGTGTACCTATGTGTACCCTATACACATTAGGCAGTTGTGAGCTGTCGACGATTATGACTATATGTTTTTGCTGTGTAGCGGCAAGTAAAATAGGCGATGAATTGGTAGTGTTTCTTGATGGTCCTTTCATGTGATATATTACGAACCCAGATAGCACGCTAGCTTGCAACAAAGTTGTGTCACGTCAAAATTGCTATTTGCGTAGTGAAACAAAGAGAAAGAAAGTAGGTACATCAATTGTAAACTATTTCTGTACTCAGCAAGAGAAAATGGAACCTCATAGAATTTATTACGATAAGGTTAGTCATATTTTTATTATTTGGAAATTACATTTTAGTTGATAATTTAAGTTTTTAGTAAAAGTTACCTTTGAAGATGTGGTATTTTCAATTGAATGTTGTAGGTTATATTTATTGTTTTTTGTCAGAGCGTAGTAATCCGTTTTCATCTGAAAGAAACTTTTTCACAAATTTACGTAGCGGAAATAATGCATTAAACTTAACAAATTGCTTATTTATTAGAAATACAATAAAAGAATGGTTGATTTTGATTTACTGTGCTCTTAGTGGGAAATATCTTAAAAGAGAAAATTGTAATCATGAAAAGAGAATTATGTACATTATTGAGGTTATTGTGAAATCAAAAGATTCACTGCTCGAAAAGTTAGAAGGAGAAGGTACTATTCGGGTTCACAGCGCGCGCATGCAAAACTATAACCCATCTCATGTTTCAACATGAACTTTTTTAAGGACCTCACAAGCAACGTTCGATTTAAAAAGAAATTGTTTCATTTGTGGAAAATAATTTACTATTGAAACTGCATGAAAGCACAAGAAGTGTTTTCACATAGTTGTTACTTTAGAAATGAGAGAAAATCTTATGTGACTTACGAAATGATGAGCGGGGAGAAAGGGTAAGGGCTGCTTCTTATTGTGAGTAATCTTGTGGTACGAGAAGTACAGTGCCATGGAAACAGTTCCAGAGGTTTTTTAAAAATTAAACCGATTGAAGAACTCGTGGCTTGACTAAAATAGAAACAGGGGAATTCATTTTGTATGTTATGTGAATACATATAAAACAGTGACGAATGCCAGTACACTTTAAATGAATTAAAATATATTATTACACTTGTATCTAGTCAAGAGGATGGCTGTCATATACAGACAAAAATCTTTAAGAACATTATAAGGATCGGATAATTGTTTCAAATGTTTCTAGAAGGAAAATGTACTCTGCTTATTGGACACTGCTCATGAAATCTTGTATCAGTGATATAACGACATGAAAACTGACCCTCCTACTGGACGGTTAAGGATAGTATTAGATGTAGCATCATACGAGAAGACAAACAGAGGATGACTTATGACTGAAGTACATATCCAGATTTCATTGATAGCAAGTCTGACGGGCAAAACCTCATTGTAGGTCTTTATAAAGAGTGTAGCGACAAAGAAGAATGCTTCTGAATCACAGAAAATTAACAGGAAGTGCATTGTGATAAACCATGCTACAATAGCAACTGTAAGACCAAGATTATTCCTGTCACTCATGCAAACAAGTCTAGTATTAATCCTTCACCGATTATATGGATCAAAATATCTATTCAATCTATTACCGTTCATGGTATGCGCATCATACCATGAAACTTATGTTTACATGACATCTCTCATCAATGCAGTACTATCAAATATTAATAGTGAAAGGTTTCATCAGCATATGTTTGACAACACAGATGTAAATATCCGCCCGCTGCATAATTTAAATACATCCCATGCTATGGAAGGGATCAAATGTATTACACCTAGTACCAGTATTAACAGGCAGGTAAAGGTTCAACGAATTCAGAGTGGTTCTTTCAATCTTGAAGGTATCAGTCTGTGATCGTACCCAAAGAAAAGTGGTGAAAGTTGTATTAATAACGTGCTTGAGGATTTTAATGAATTTAAAAGGTGTCGGTACTCTCAAGAAACAACTCACTATATAAATATTTACCCCTTTAATTTGAAGCAGCTTGTAGGATTAAACAAGCAATATGGATGGAATTGTTTCATGAACAATCTTATTAGTAACTATGAAAAGAGTGAGTTGGTGTGCATAATACCAGTATAATTTATACATGTGCATCCTAGTACTATTTTCACGCCATTGTTTTTAACAGTAGATCAAAGTAGAAAACTCAGCTAGTCATCATCATCACATTTGATCCACCTATGTTCAATTGAATTGGATTGAATTACGACCTTCAGGAGGGAATAGGGTAGGAGAAAGGATGAACTGTGAACCCGAATAGTTCTTTCTCCTCCCAGCTTTTCATACAGTCCATCGTTTCGCTTCAAATTTACCTCAATAACTTCCGTAATTCTCTTTTCACGATTACAGTTTCTCTTTCAAGTTATATCTCACTAAGAACACACAATTAATCAAAAACAACCATTCTTCTTTTATTGGATTTCTAATAAATAAGTAATTTGTGAAGTTTAACGCATTCATTCCGCTACGTAAATTTTCACAAGATCCTGATAGTTTCTTTACAACGGTAATCGATGACCACGTTCTGTTAGAAGAGAATAAATATAACCTACAGCATTCAATTGGCAATACAACATCATCAAATGTAAGTTATAATAAAAATTTAAATTACCAAGTAAATTTAATTTCCAGCTAATAGAAATATGACTAACCTTATCGTAATATATTCTCTGAGGTTTTATTTTGTCTTTCATGAACAAAGAAATAGCTTAAAATTCATAGTACTTTCTTTTATTTCCCTACTCACATAACAATTTCGACCTGACTCAAAAGTTAATCAAGCTTACTTCGACAACTGGAATGATGACTTGATGCACGTTTAGCAATTTAAGCCAAAAGGTTTAAACAATGTTGCATCAAGCACTCTAGTTTACAGAAATCAAGGTTGAGGTATTCTTGCCAGGACAAGAAAGGAAAATAAATTGTACTTCTTACAAAAATGAAAACGTTGTTCTAGATAGAAATCGAACCGAGGATCATTGGCACACCAATCCGATGCTGTAGTCACTAGACCACGGAATTACACGCCCGAGTTCGAATTCAAAGCATTGTTTATACTTAGTCCATCAGATCGCAAGTAATCAGATCGTAGGCACCTCTAGTAATTGGCGAAGATTAGACGACGTTGAAATAGGCCTGGCACATGATGAAACTTCGGTGCTCTGAGACCACAGTTAAAGCGCAACGAAAAATATCAAATAAATTTAAGGTTTGACAAGATTCCTCGCATAGTTGCTGGTTCCAACAACCTTGAATTAGCTTAGTTATAACTACCAAGCCACTTGTTTTTCCAACAAGTTTACTTCATGTTTGTTTATTAGGTTCAACAAATTATCAAACTTAACACGCTCGAAGCAAGTAACTGACAAACTTGTTGCAAGCTGGCATGCTATCTGGGTACATAATATATCACATGAAAGGATCATCAAGAAACACTACCAATTCATCACCTATTTTAGTTACAGCTGCACAGCAAAGACAGATTGTTATAATCGGCGACAACTCATAACTGCCTAATGTGGATAGGGCACACACAGAGGGAAAAGCATTGTTCGTGCGTTGTTGCGCGTCATTGATATCTCAATAGGTAACACAGTAATTGCTCAATCATATTGATATATACATCATTTTAAAGCTTATGAAACAGGTAACAACTTTTATTTCGAACAGGTTTTTGATATTGTGAGTTTAAAACAAGCTATACCGTAAAAAGTGTAAATATTTAAAGCAAAATATGCTTATTTTGCGCTTTGGATCTAAATTACGGCAAAACTACTATCAATAGCGCAACACGCGTGATAACCATTTTTGTGGCCTGTTATTTAGAAATCATAATAAAAAAAAGAATAATATCGCTATGTCTATTGGTTACGGAGATATAATACAATTTATGAAAGTGTAAATTTGTAGTTCGGGGGGATTGGGGGAAGCACAAGAGGGAGGGGCGGGAACTTTTGGGAAAATTCACATCTTATATATAACAACTGACCAAAATTCAGCTTTCTTCTAATTATTCCCGACATTTTCTTTTTTCCTTTACTTCCTGGGCTAATTCCCTAAGATTACTGAAAAGTAGTATCAAAATATTTAACTTTAACATCGTCTCTATTCACTTTCTTCACATATGCATAGATATTCACACTCCGCGGACTGAAATCGTGAAAGGTTGAGAACCTTTTTCAGTTATACCATAGCTTAAATAAACTACTTCATAATAAAACCCCAGACACAGGGAAGATCATAATTTATTTTTCTTGAAAAATCACGAAAGCAGGGCAAAAGACTGTTCGCTCAATTTTTTTGGGAAACAAGTTTTTGAAGATAATCTTCTAAACATCAAACGGTTTTCAAAGATGCTGTTATTACACATATCGAAACGGTAAATTCTTACAAAAGCTCTCTGGTACAGAGGCAAGATTTCGCACACTTGATTTCCAAAAATATATTGTTTTTAAACATGTTAAACATACTATAGCCCAGTTAAGAACTTCTACAATTACAGGAAAAATAATACTTCTTTCAACAACAAAATTTTTTGTCTTACAACCAACGCAGCTACTGGGCATTAATTTGCGATTAATGTTTCAAAGAAGTTGACATCAAACAAATTTATATGTAATTTTGCATTTCAAAACCTTACATAGCCTAACCTCCGCTCTGATCATACAAAGTAGTAACTATAATCGGGTTTGGTAAGGATTTGCAATACAAATTATAAGGGCGAAAATGGCTTACGATTGGCAAACGTAACGACGAGGATTTGAACCTTTCTAGCTATCGAAATAAACATTACCGATCTTTATAATTTTACGTTTGTCACACCGATATATCATAGTAATTTCAAATTATTTAAAACATACCAGCAACACAAAGGTGAAACAAATTGCTTAGTGGAAAATAGCGTGCATTCAAAGAGTGGCACTGACTGAAGTGCAAGGTAAATATTCTACTTACTCAAACCATATTTACTGTGCTGCATTGTCATGCTCTAAACATATATGTGAACAGATTTGGTTTTGGTGAGAGAAAGAGGAATTTCGAAAAATTAACCATACATTACCTGGAATGAATCAGCGCCCAGCTCCAAACAAATTTAAACAGACATAACGATATCACACAAACTTCCAAGACCTGAACAGATATAGCCTTATTTTCAACAAATAAATTGCTTTGCCCATTCATCGAGCATGATGAATTGTCCAAGGTTTTTCGAAATGACTCCTATCTGTACATCCTCCTAAGAACAATAAACACAAAGTAAATAATTCTTGATAATCGTCCCTTGCCTGTTGACATTTGAGAGCTCCATGGAGATAATCTAATATCTCTGTTCGTAGTCTTGTGAGTTTAAAGAAGAGTTTAACAAGAGTTGCAGAATACAAACTTTTGTTCATTGGTTGCCACTCTTTCTTAAACCTTTAAAAAAGTACTTTTCTGGGCCACTTGTTGAACCAAAAACGCTAAAGAAAATGTGGGATAGAATAAGTTCCATAATATAACGGCGAAAAGTTATCCAAACCAGCTCTTTACACAGAGTTTCTTCCATAATTTTGCAAGTCCTTATGTGATTTCTTTTGTTGCTGGGAGTAGTATCGAATATTAGTCCCGTACCACTGCCTATCTTGGGAATTCCAGTCAGCTTTTGTAACAATAATTGCAAAACATCAGACGTTTTCCATTGAGTTATCGATACTTGGCAACAATTTTCCATCCAAATGTAAAAGAAGCTGCTCCTTCAACGCAGTGTCTTGCTCCTCGATCTCGACAGCTTTCTTTCTCCTACTTTCCTGTAATGCCTCACTGAACTCCTAGAGAGAATAATATCTTATGTCCAAGAGACTTAGCAACTGGCCCAGCAACAAACACAGCTGCACGATCTGGTATATTGACTCCTAGCTACGTAGAGATATTTTAATATATCTGGTGTAGTAAAAAGTAATCCATTATTTTTGCATGACATTGAAGGCTTGACTTACCATAGTTAGAATGATCCGATTTAAGTCACATATGCGCCGTTTTGTTCGATAACGTGTTGCCATTTGGAAGGTAATATCATGATGCCTCTCTCATAGAAGCTCTTGTCCCTATTGGCAAAAAATTGAGACAGTCGATTTTCACAAGCCTCTCTTGAAGCGAATTATTCACCAGCAAACGTGTTCGCCATGGACAGGAACAGATGGTAATCACTCGGTGCCAGGTCCGGACTATAAGGTGGATGCATAAGAACCTCCCAACCAAGCTCCCGGAGCTTCTGGCGAGTCACTATCGATGTGTGTGGCCTGGCGTTGTCCTGGTGGAACACAATGCCTCTCCTATTGGCCAAAGCTGGGCGCTTCTGGGCGATTGCTGCCTTCAGACGGTCCAATTGTTGACAGTATAGTTCCGAGTTAAGGGTTTGGCCGTAGGGGAGCAGCTCATAGTAGATAATTCCCTGCCAATCCCACCAAACACACAGCAAAACCTTCCTGGCCGTCAATCCTGGCTTGGGCACCGTTTGCGCCGGCGCACCGCGCTTCGACCACGACCGTTTTCGCGTGACGTTGTCGTAAGTGATCCACTTTTCATCACCAGTCACCAACCGCTTCAGAAATGGGTCGCTTTTGTTGCGATTCAGCAGCGATTCGCAGATGGAAATTCGGTCCATGAGGTTTTTTTTGCGTTAACTCGTGTGGCACCCATACATCAAGCTTCTTTGTGTATCCAGCCTTATGCAAATGGTTCCACACGGTTTTTTGTGCAATGTTTAGCTCTTGGGCAATCGAAACAGTGCTTACATGACGGTCGGACGCGACAATGTCCATGATTTTATCGACATTTTCGACACTTGGCCTTCCAGTGCGTGGTACATCTTTGACGTCAAAATTACCGGAACGGAATCGACGAAACCAAAATTGCGCGTGATTGGCTGTTACAGTATCAGGACCATAAACACTATTCACATTTGCAGCCGCCTGGCTTGCGTTTTCGCCTTTATCGAAGAAAAACTGTAAAATATAGCGTATTTTCTCTTTGCTAGTGTCCATTTTGACGCGCGCTCACACAACACTGAGTCAACTCATCACAACTATCTGAACAGTGTTGTGTGAGCGCGCGTCAAAATTACCGGCACGGAATCGACGAAACCAAAATTGCGCGTGATTGGCTGTTACAGTATCAGGACCATAAACACTATTCACATTTGCAGCCGCCTGGCTTGCGTTTTCGCCTTTATCGAAGAAAAACTGTAAAATATAGCGTATTTTCTCTTTGCTAGTGTCCATTTTGACGCGCGCTCACACAACACGGAGTCAACTCATCACAACTATCTGAACAGTGTTTGTAGTACGCAATCTCATCGTTTGAACGCCATCTCGTTGAACCCGATCGGACTTATACAACGCGAGCTACAGATCACTGAAGCCATCTATTGACAAAATAATGGATTACTTTTTACTACACTAGATTGCTGTTACCGCCCATACAATTCATTTTATCTTATCTAACTACACCAGATATTATTAGGTGACTTAATAACTACTTTAGATATTGATGGGCCAGATTGGTATTCCGCTTTGCTCTCACTGTCTGTAGATGTTGACGAAAAAAGGTTTGTTGAGTGTCGACGCATGTAACCTTTGCTCATATCTAACTCTTTCTGCGCTTTCTCCTTTCACATGTATTTTTCTGGCTCTTGTGCAGCTAGTTTAAAGGTCCAGTTCGCCCATACTGGAAGAAAACAGATATTCTCTTTGTTTTCTAAGGGATTCTTCATGACAATCATTGCATTCTTTGTGGTTTTGTCGAACAACTTTTCTAAATATTTTTAAAACATTTTTCTTCGTTGTTCCTGTCGTGTTTTCCCCTTTGTTTGGTGCCTTTTTAAATCTGTGCATTCCTTATACAGCTTCAACAGTTTTCTTACACAAGAATCTATACATTGAGTATATACGTACGAATCCAAGCACAATTCCCCACAGCCATAGTAAATTGAAAAACAATTGAAGAATACAGAAAAAAAAAGAGGTATGTCCAAGAAAGGTGTTGGAATGGTTTTTTTTCTTCTACATATGGTTAGATTGAACACGCCGGAGTTCATTCAGTCTACAATTCCACAGTATTATAAATACTTCAGAACTAACAAAGAATGGTAAATTAAAGATTTAAATGAGCTTCAGCTATTGCTTTTCCCGCTTCAGAACTTTACTGTCATCTATTGATTAATTTTACAATCATAACGCTAAAATAACTCAATATAACGCAAAATGTTTCTAAAATCACGTTAATTGTTTGTTGTTGCCATTTGAAACACTGAAAACATTTGAATAATCATAAAATAATAATTAAATATAATTACAATAAATAAAATGTTTCAACACAAATTAATACTTATAAACGTTCCAAACTGATATGTAATACCCATTACAAACTTAGACAATCTCAGGAAAGGTGTGTACAAAAAAGAAGTGTATTTTTTACAGTGTAGTCGCTTGTTTTCTGTCCGGTCTTGGTCTGCATGAATATCACTCTAAGCACAACCATTTTAACTGAATTCGGTAAGCAAGGACAAAAAGCCAAACTTAGCGGGATACTGTGAGAATATGTCAGTTAGTTGTTCTCTAAGAGACATGATGTGGAAGATAAATTTATTTTAATTTTCCTGATTCATTTTAATCGATTGTTTGTATCGTTTTAAGCAGCCAGAACAAGTCCAATGATTTCAATGCCTTCAAGGACACGGCACGTGTTTTTATTCTATGCTTGTTCGTTTATAGTACAAACATGTTTTAAATCATATTCACTATAAACTCAAACCAGTTTTCAGACGGACTGAACGTTTAGATGGTAACTACACACATTCTCCTTAAATTATTCAAGATAGTAAATGTCTCTGAAGCTGAATGCATGAAGGTTAGAATATGGAAAATTTCCAAAACTAACTTTCGTAAGTTTAAACAATAACACAGTAGAACAACATAAGACTATGTTGACCGATGAAAGAAAATGCAATTCTTAGACGGTTTATGTGGATGCAGAGTGGAATGTTTTGTGAATGAAGGATTAATAAACCCAACATATAGGTCTAAACTACTTCAACATGAAAACTTCCATTTTACGTTATAAATATTATATCTTAATTTATGTAAATACACGTAATATATATAAGTTAGATAAACGTGAAGTTACTTTTTTTGCGTTCATTCTTTATATTTCAGAGAGAGAAGGGGAGAGTTGGAAAAATAAGATTATATATATATATATATATATATATATATATAGAGAGAGAGAGAGAGAGAGAGAGATTGTATATATAGATATATATGGGACTGGGTATTATATAATACCCAGTCCCATTTATTGGAGCTCCACCATACTACGTAATTCTAATCCGTAAGAATCTTAGCGATTCTTATCGTGAAATATTGCTGTGGAAATTCTGTAAGAACTTGCATGTTAGCGTTGGTGTAATAACGGGGTTCCGAACGTAACTGAGTTCGTTTCTAATGTTTTAAAAAGATTAAGCTCGCGAAACACCGAAACTTGAAAGTACTGTTCAGTGTCCGTGAAATGTTGTATTGCACGTTTCTAAGGGACGCTGAGTTTGATTCTGAAATTTAAATAAAATCAAATGCGCTGTCCTAAATTCCGTGACTCACTTTATATAATTCTGATCGCTAACATGTTATAACGAAATATGAAGTTTGTTTTTCTTCAGGGCCGGGAATTTTTAACCATTTATTTTATTTATTGCATGCTGTTCATTGGCTGTTAGGTGTTTTCTACTCTTTGTATGTTTTGTTGTAGGGAGTGATTACACTAATGGATGTTTATCAATAAATAGTTGGGTAACGTATTTCTCAAGTAAAATATAAACTTGCATGTATAAAAGTTAAGTTATGTTCCCGTTCATATCATGGAACAAATCATTTGTAGGAAGGATCATTTGTGCTTCTTCTAACAGGCTATTAAGATCGGTGTTTGCTGCCGCTGTCTTCAGGTGTCAAGGAAGTAATTTGCATTTAAATTAAAGGAAGATTTGGGTTCAGCATAAATATGCATATCATTGGCTGGCGCCATAGTGAAATTTAAGCTAATGAACTATAGCAGCAAATCTAGCAGCGTTCGAGAAAATAATGTTAAGAAATAAGAAAAATGACATCGCTACGGGCCAGTATCAATGACCTTGCGAAATCATTCCGGCCTGTACAATACTTGTGAGGTTCAAGGTCTCGTCAGTGTGATGTTTAATTTCGTAAGCATGTCCAAATTTGTGTTGAAATCAGACGTATGAGCGCCAGAAACATTTGAGTCATATTTAATGCTTAATATGATGAACATTCGGTTTTCTCAGTCAGTCTGTGAAGCTTTAGATTGGTGTTTGGGCTCATGTCTCACCAGAAATAATATTTTTTGTTTTCGTAAAGTGTCGGTGCTCGCCCACTACAGTACGTTATAAGTTCTGTGTAATGCGTTTTGAAAGAAAATTCAATTGGAGAACCTAATCGAGATTCTAGATATTGAATCACGAGGAACGAAAAGAGATGATTTATTGGGAAACAGCTGAAGCTTCACATGTAGAAATAACATGTTTGTATCTCGCGTAGTACAGTCGATTTCGTTAATGAGGTAGCCTTCATTGTATTTAAAATATAAAGTGTAACGAAGCTCATCATTAGAATTATTCTCTCTCATTAGAAGTAAGGAACGACTTACCAAGTTATTTAGTATGAAGGTTACAGATATGTGCATCACTAAAATGGTTTAATCAGAGACTCCAGATACAACATGTAACTTGAAAGATAGAAAAACCATTGACACGGGAAGAAAATAATTACATTTCAGGATAAATTGGAATTATTATTTTTTTTTATGCAGTTAGTGGAAGCCTTATTCGTTGAGTTTCCATCAACATGCTATCGGATCATCGTTATAATAAATCCCGAGACAGACCTATAATAAATCCCGTGTAGCAACAGCCAGTTCTTATTGTGTCAAATTTCAGGACGCTTACGACAAATTGAATCGCGTATACGGAGAAGGATATCCACACAGAGGCGTTGTTTACAGTTGCACTTTGTGGCATGAATTTCATGTAGACAATTCCCGACGAGTTGAAGAACAGTTCAAATGAACATGCGCAGAACAGTTGCATAGTATCTTCATTTTTAATTGACAACTCTATCGTTATAAAAACAATACCATTACACAATGTCTTATACATCTTTTTAAAACTTAGGGAAATAACTAACTAAGGCTTCACGGCAACATATCTAGTCATCTTCCGTCAAGCTTCCATGTTCCAGCTCCCGTAAACTCAAATACAACGTTTCAGTATTAGGTTATGTTACTCACCTCTCATCTTGAACGACATAACAACTGCAAAACTGTCAAGACAACACTGCATACCAAAGTAGTCATAATACTGCAATACTACAGGTTGCTAACTCAGAATCAAAATAAATTAAATTAATTTGTTACATGCGGGTAAAAGCTGGAAACACTGTAACATTAAACATGGAAAGAAAATAATGTTATATCGAGTATTGCAGTATTATGAGTACTTTGGTATGCAGTGTTTTCCGAAACGTCTCTTGAAGGCCCCTCCTGATAACTTGTCTCTTGTACAGAGAGGCGATAATCCGAAAGCTGGGACAGTACGAGAGGATCTCTTGTGTGCTAGAGAGTATTTTCCTCTTGACGAGAGCCCCGCCCGTTGGTACAGAAGTCTCTTGCATATTGGAGAGGTTACTGGAAGAGTGCCCCTTACAGAGAAGCTCGAGAGGGAGTTCAGAATACCTCTTGCAGGATAGTCGCCCACGGAATCCACATCGGTGTATTTAACAGAAGTGAGCATAAGGACTGTCGCCAACGCGCTGTCGAGGATCAGTACCCATTCATTACATTCACCGGAATCTGGCTTTCGTATTAATTTCCAGCGGTATCTGTCTTCAAACCTTCTTGTCCACCCTACCACAGTAGTATACGGCTACCTGTGTTCGGAGCACGGCACCTGAACCGTTACATATGGCTCCCGAACAGGGACCCGATGGGGCCGCCCCTACTCGCCAAGGGGTGTAGAATGTTGCAAGTCCAAATGTGGCAAAGGAGGAAAAACTTGAATCAAACGCTGGGAAGGTGATGGATTCTGGAGGAACCAAGAATGAGGCTTACGCAGCAGACAGAGGAGATGGAGTGGGGGGGGATTCTGTTGCGAATGTTTGAATGAAAGGCCTGATACCTTCGAAGACATTGAAGGGGTAAGGAGGTGCAGGATGTGTGAAGAAACACCGAGAAACAAAACGGAAGTCAAGGAGTCAAATACCCAAGGAATGCTTACGTCGGAAACCATTATTGTTTGCTTTGTTGAATGCGCATTTGTACAAAATAAATACACGCATGAAGCAGATATAGGCAGAGTCATTTTTTCATATGGAACAATCAGGCTGCTAGTGTCGAGAAGCTGGAACAGTCACAGCCTGACATTGAACATGATCCGGAAGGAATCAGCAGCTAATGTAGAGATGTTAGAGCAACGAATAGAGCAGTCTCAAGCTGAATCATTTTCGCGTGTGGAGAGGTTAGAACGGCATATGCAACAGTCACAGTGTGAATCAGTTGCACGTATGGAGAAGCTAAAAGCGGCGTATGGAGCAGTCGCGAGCTGAATCAATTTCTCATATGAAACAGCTGGATAATTATCAGGAAGATATGCATAGACAGTTAGTAAATATGGAAAGGGTACATTAACGTATGCAAAAGCAGTTGGAAAGAATGGCCAATAAGGATGATATACAGAGAGTAGCACAGCAACAGTTGGAGAGTAATAACGCCATTATTCAATCTCGATTGGATGGTATGAATTTTACTCTTCATGATACTATAACTAGTCTCGAGGAACGATTCGATGAGATGAAAACTAATGTAATTGAACGTATTGATGAAGCGGTAATGAAGTCGAGAAGGGAAATTCTGTCCAGAGTTTATAAGTTAGAAGGACAGGTGAATGAAGTCTTACATTTTAAAGAAACATTTAATGTTGAACTTGATAAAATGTTTGACCAGAGAGAGAGGGAGAGAGATAATTTAAGGAAGTATTTGTAGGCTCTTTGGAAAATATGGCAAATTTGACATTGACCTCAAAACGATATTGTGAACAAGGTGTCACGAATATAGAGAAGGAGTTGGACGAACAGGAAATTATATAGTGGAAGACGATCCAGGAGAACACATAAGATATATCGAGACATTGAAGTGAAGATAAAGGAACAAGTAGAGAAACTAGACATTATCATACAGAAGTCGACCCAAAGAAAGAGTGAAGATATGGTCGAGATTGCTATCAGTAGAGTGAGTGCGCTTGAGGGAGAGTGCAGAAAGGGCAAATCTTGTAAAGAGGAAAATGATCACCAATATAGGAAGACAACTGAATGGAGGAATAATGACAGTGAGAATATATCCGGTATTAGTTGGCGTAATGAAGTACCGGTACCTAATAGAAAATTAGAGCATACCAACCCGAAGAGTGGATATTCTGATACAGATGAGTCTAGTAACAGTGAGGAGATGATGTCAAGCAGTTATCACAAAGTTAGATTGTCAAGTGGAAGAAGGACAAAGGGATCACGACGGGCAATCAAGAGAAATGAGAGATACAGTCCACAGAGTGATGATTGGTCATTGAAGTTGTCCAACCTGAAAGCTTTTTCAACTTATACTGCAGAGAAGTCACAGTCAACGGCAAAAGCTTACATAAGACTATTGGAGAGAGAAGCAGCAGTCGCTGGTATACCGATGGCAGAATTGAAGAAGGTAATTCTTTCGTATTAAAAGGTTCTGCTTTATATTGGTACCAGTCTAATGAGAAGACATTAAAGGATTATAAAGCCTTCAAGACAAAATTTTTGCAATATTATCAGTCTGAAGGGATCATGTACGTAAAATTGACTAGACTGGTGACGATGCCGTTTGATCCGAAGACAGACCAGAGTGTTAAAGGTTTTGTGGTCGAGCGATATACGCAGATACGAGACCTCGATGAGGACATTAAAGAGCCACAGTTATGTAATTGTTTAATCAATTTGTTGCCAGTAAGTTATAAGAATCATTTGTCAGTAGCAAGAATAACGGGCTCATTGACTTATTGGAAGCAATGTGACGGTTAGAGTTAGTATATGATACAAATGAAGCAAGAAAGGGATTATTTAATCATAATCGCAGCAGGCAATATGAGAATAATCGACCTTATGGCAACAGGATGAAACCGCCAAGAGTAAATGAATTACGGGTGAAGTATGGGTAAGATCGAGGAGCACAAGGAGCTAGTGATAGGTGAAACTCAAGTGGAGGAGTAGCAACAACGCGTAGTGAACCGAAAACGACAGAATCACCTAGGTTGGGGCAGGAAATGGTTTCGTGGATGGAACCAAACACGGAAGAAATTCTGGGGCAATTAGAGAAGAGACAGAAGTCTGAAGCAAGGCAAACGTGAAGAGAACCCAGGATTTACAGATTTGCAAATGTGGAGAAAATGTCATCCCACATATTAAATTGGGATTACCGTTTTGTGTGTGGTGGACCAGTTTTCTTGACCCTTGCAAAAGTTTACACCATAATGAGCTTTTCATTAGCCAACGCCGGAGAAGAACCAGGAAGAACGTTTTTTTTTCATCCTACTTTGGAAAAAACTTATTTTTTACTTTTACCGGGACCCTGACAACATTTGATGATCAGTAAAGTACTTATTTAACAAGTTAATTCTTGTTTAAAATATAATTTAAAAAATATCCTTATTGGAACTGCTTGTGACAAAGTTTTGAAACATTACTTAAGTTTCGAAGGTCTGAGCCAAAGATGCCTAAAGACCTTAAGTGGCTGGAACTTCTCTCTCCTGCACAAGGGCGCTAATGAGATATATTGCATTTCTAAAGTAAGTAGAAAGTATTTGCACAGTTTTTAAAGTAAGAACTTTTAATTTTACTAAACCTAAAACCCAAATTCATAAGATGTTCTAAGTAGTGAATATTCGTGATGAAAAGGCAAAAATAAAAGATTTCGTGAATGAAACCAGTGTTTTTTTTTTTTTTTTTTCCCTCGTGGAAAAAAACAAATTTTCTGATTTTTTTAAA